>VVAS01052424.1:0-12232 GCA_015103295.1 Ptychochromis oligacanthus
AGCCCCACAAGAAAGGCTTAACGACAACTTAAAAAAAAAAAAAAGAACAGTTTTACATTTGTAAACTCGTAGCATCAAATTGCCAATACACATCAAATATGTAAGACTTGTTTCCAAAATATGCAATTTACTGCCACATCAGCCTTATGGCCTGCCAACGAGCTAATATTTTAACATACTTGAATTCTTAAAGCAAACTGAGTGCCCAGAAATATTTTGCTTTAGTCAGAAATGGGTCGTCCTGCACCAACCCCCCCCCAAAAAACTACATGAAAATATACTACTAAACAAAAGGACTATCAATTTTTCAGATGTCAATACCTCAACATTCGTCAACATTGCAGCCACTTAGTTATTTTAAGACCTAACAATTAGGTTTGTTAAATGAAGGTGATGTATTTTGCTAATAATTTGTACCCCATCTCCTACAGACTGATGTTAGCACAAAAAACCAAATACCAAAGTATTCTAGAGTCAAATGTGAGGCCATCTGTGCGACAGATAAAGCTTGGACAACACTTGGGCATGCAACACAAAAATTATTGCATTCACAACAGCAAATGAGCAACAGAATGGCTGAAAAAGAAAAGCAAGATGTTACAATGGCCCAGTTAAAGTCCAGTCCTCAGTCCGACTGAAATGCTATGGCAAGACGTTAAGAGAGTTGTGCATAAACGAATCCACGCAACCCTCAGTGAACTGAAGCAACGCTGTAAAAAAAGAGTGGGCTAAAATTTTCCACAATGATGTGAGAGACTGATAAAGTCAAACAGAAAACAATTACTTCAAATTATTGTGGCTAAAGGTGGCTCTACAAGTTACTCAATCATGGGGTGTACTTAGTTTTTTCACACACTGCTTCTGCATTTTGTTTTAAGTTTTTGTTATATAAATATTGATATGGTGTAGTATGTCATGTTTTGTAGGTCATCTGAGGTTATATTTACCTAATTTTAAGACATATCAAGGACCAGTTGATTTTTATCATGTCCTGATGCAAAAAAAAAAAAAAAAAAATTCTGAATTGAAAGAGGGTGTACTTTCTTTTTACCATGACTCTGTAATCCTAAAAAAAGGTACCATATCAAATTTGCAAGTAGGCTAAGGTTATGTGTTCGTTTATATTCATTCTTCACTTGCTCTTGGACCATTAAACACCACGGGAGCTGCAGTTGAAAGTCTGAAACTGTCTTACCCACACCTAAACAAGAATTCATTCTAATCTTGTGCCTTAATGATAGAGCTGTGATACAGATAAGTCTATTAACTTACAAAATCTGCAGTTTTTTCCCCAGCTTTTTTCCCAGCTTTAAATAGGCTAAATTTCTTTTTTTTTTAAATATAGTAGCTTTCTTTCAGTCAGACTAACCAAAGTGCTTAAAGTTCACACATTCATACAGTGCTTTCGATACCATACATTTCCTGTCACACACATTTACTACTTGGTCTTCAGCAGCCGTGTTTCTTTTAACCTGTATTGTGTTTAACCTCTTAATATTTTTCTAATATCATAGAATAATTATATCATATCTTCCTTTCTAAAATCTGGCACTCTGCTTACAGTAGACCAGTCCTTGTTTGTGATTGGTCATATGGGGCCAGCTGTGCACCTTTCACTTGAACGCCCTTGTAGTTGCACTGGGAAACCCTAGGTTGATAACCACCTTCATATGACAGCATAGCCTGACCACTGATGTTAGGGCAAGTGAAACCAGATATCCTGGGTATGTTGATCTTGCTTTGTAGTACAGGCCTTTGCTGACCAACACACACTGCAGTATTTACAATAACTTAATTTTTTTGAAATATAATCCTAAGAAATATCAGCTATAGCTTGCTAGCTGGATTAGTTGAAAGCTGGGCAAAAACAGGCTGGCCGATAAAATGATATAATTTCAAAGGAGATATAGAATAAGACTAGATTGTTATTATCAATGTAGTTTGATGTTGTCTTTCATCTTTACATCTCTCTCTGCACTTTAAGTTCACTCATGTCATGCAGCATGGTCCTACTACATATAATATCTAAAAACTTGAAGATATACGTTAACTAATTTTACAATCGACTGTGCAGCAACATATGTTTATTTGTGTAAACAAAAATGGTGGATAAAACTAATGATTTTAACGCCTGCAGAAAGCAGAGGTTTTGCTTTGTGTAACTTTTGCATATTAACGCACACAGATCCGATCTGACTAAACCATGAAAACACTACAATTATACAGTAACACAAACTAACCAATTGAGACAGCAGTAAACAAACAACGCCCATGTTTTACAAGGTAAAATTACTTTATTTGTCAGTGGAGTCTGGAAGAGGGTAACAGCTTCACCTGCTTGTCAACAAGAGCTTTCTGACAACAGATAAAGTAGAGAATATGTTCTAAATATAGCGTTCGCTCAAACCAATACTTTAGCCGTTCTTTTAGGTAATTAAAATCTGCTTTGCTGCAGACAATGTCCAAAGCAGGACATGTCACCATTCAGCCAAAAAATACTGAGATGATTTTTTTTTTCATCCATATCTCTAGCTAGAAACTGTGCCAAATTTTTTTCAATATGTACAATATGTTAAAAATCACACTACATGTTGAGTTTTTAAAAATCGGCCTTCTCCCACAACCATGGGTCAATAGTGGTACAGGGATAAATCCAATAAAGTTAGAGGGGGGAAAAAAAAGTGTGTCCTCAGTGTTGGAAAAAAAGCAGCCTTTCTTGTCTTGATGGATGCTCAATCATCCAGGTAAGGAAATTCCAGAAAGTTGATTCTGTTCATCTGAACGTAGCATTTTCAGTGGGAGAAACATTTCGTTTCATTCTTTCTTACCATTTTAGGCTGATATTGCACAGCTTAATTATCGTACACTTAAAGTAAACAGTCTTTTCTTATCATTTACTGCGTCACAGTGCTTTAACTGTTGATTTAAGGGCAATTAGGCTCTTCTGAATAGTTTATTTTTTTTAATTAACTGAAAAATGCTATGCATTCTTTTATGTTTTCTTTGTTGTACTGAAACAATACTAAACCATGACTGCAATCATCCATCCAGCCATCCATTTTCTTCCACTTATTCAGGGTCGCAGTGGGGCTGGAGCCTATCCCAGCTGTCACTGGGCAAGCGGCAGGGAGCACCCTGGACGGGCTGCCAGTCTGTCGCCGGGCTAACACATAGAGACAGAGAACTATTCATGCTCACATTCACACCTACGGCCAATTAACAATCACCAATTAATCTAACAAGCATGTCTTTGGAGTGTGGGAGGAAGGTGGAGTACCCAGAGAGACCCCACGGAGGCACAGGGAGAACATGCAAACTCCACACAGAAGGGCACCAGTGAATCCAAACCCAGGACCTTATTGCTGTGAGGCGACACTGCCAACCACCACGCCATCTATATACCCAATCATTAATTTTCAATTTGTAGCTCTTTAGGATTACCAAACCCTTGACTCCATTTCCTTCGTCAATAGTAAGACTTGCAAAAAATAAAGTGATGTGTGTCCAAAATTAGGCAGACACTGAATGAATATAATTATTTCAAACATGCCTTTATTGAATCAAATTTCAAATCAAAATCAAATATCAATGCTGAGTGTGAATGTATGGTGCGTGCAAATAAAATAACTTTCATTTACTCATTTCATTTCAGGCAGTCTTTTCTAATGCATTCATCTCACATGTAAATGCAATTTATTGGTCAGTACCAGCTCTGGTTCCATTTTATCAAATATATTATTATTTCTCCACTGAATCAAGACACTGAAAATTAGGAATGAATTAAACCCCAAATCTTTCCATCCCCAAAAACAAATAATTTGATAAATTCTCTACTCCAGTTTACAATTCCAGTTTACAGTTTAATATGAGCAGTGATCACAAAGGCATCGGTCTTGAGTTCCTGACTAGTCACAGCAGGACTGACTGACTGAAATGAGTACTTGTAAGTATCAGATCATAAAGGGTCTCTCTTTGATGCCTGTAAGTCTGGAGAAAGCCCCTAGCAGTCCATAAATGTTGCTGAAATGATTCATGGGACTCAAGCAAGAGTTTTACACACATCTAATCATTAACAGCTGAAATAGTGTAGTGGTATAGTTTTCACCTTGTAAGTGTGTGTTTGTGACTGTGGGAAAATGCAGTACTGGAGACACCTACCATAGCCAGAACTATCTCAGAGTTGTCTTGAGTACTTTGGCAACCGTTTGTGTTTGAGGACCGATTTTGTCAACACCACAGGGCCACAACCATGCAAGACAATGTCACGAAACTTTACAGGTATGTAGTAAAAACCAAAATGGGTGTGGTCCAACCCATGCTTATGTAATAATGCAGAAATGACTACCAAGTAGCTGTCTCATGGATCAGAAAGTCATCATGTTGACAAATATCACAATTGATTTGATCCCATTGCAAGAAGGTCTCTAGTTTGAATTAAGAGATTTCAACTTTTCAAATTTCTAAACCCAGGTTAACCTATGAATACTGAAACCTAGGATAAGTATTAAATCCTGAACCCTGGGTAGTCATTACAGCTGTAGCTGACCATTACAAACACTGAAAATCCTAATTAGCCACATTCACTGTGGGGGAGTGAAGAGTGGGCCGCTATCCCCTGATGCCTTGCCTGTTCAGCAAACACACTATCAGCAGGCTCTTCACACATCAGTGCACATGAATAGCACAGTCAGCCTGTAAGCATCAACACAGGGCTGGATGTTGACACAGACAGGGAGAGGCTTGTTCATATGGCTGTGGTTCATGGCCCTATTTCAATCAAGGACCTTTGCAGATGAGCAAATGGCCTGTGTGGATGCACTCCGGTTTAGGCAGACCACCAGTTTTGTTATCACCTGCTGAATGCTGGGGTATAGATGAGCTACTCAAAACACGAGTTGTGTTTTGGCTCTGGGGCATATATTTGGTTATAGAAGTGGGGGGACATAATGGGTCTGCTGCTAGTAAGAGGACCCTGTTTACAGAGATTTAAATGAGTCACTCAAACATGTACTGGAAAATTGTAGAAATATAAGTGTTTACTATACTAGGGTAAGTGTAGATACAGACAAAGGTGAGGTTGGTACAATATTGCCAAACAACACTTCTGTGCTGTTAGTGGCTATGAGCTGTTTTGTCAGTAGAGGGCCATGGGAAACAAGTGTACTTGTGAAAAAAAGTGTAAAGTGTGCCTTCAACAAAATAAGTTTCATTGTTTTAGTAGTAACAATTCTGAAATCTAACAAATGTTATCAAAAGGGAACACAAAGATATGTTGAAATCCAGATCTGCAAATAAAGTGTGCAGACCATGATGAAAGGTCTGTGGCTTTTTGCTGGTGGTCATGTGTCACTCACGGATGATTGTAGTGCATGGATGCTGCTAAGTTACAAGCCAACTGAGGTCCAGGAACCGCCTGAAGCCTGTTACAGCCAGCTAATGCATTCACCCAACCTCCCCCTCCGCTTCTCTTCTCCCTGTCATGCTCTTCCTCTCTGTCTCTTTCCCTCCCTTTCTTTCCTAAGCTCTCCTTTTTCCATGAGCTGCTGCCCTCTCCATCTCTCAAACCCCCTCCCCCGCTCTGAAGTGCTAACCACTCTCCTTCACCGTGCTCTTTTCCTACCACTCACTCTCTCACACGTGCACACGCACTCATGCACAGACACTCAGAAACTGTGGCAGCTACCACAACAGCATGCAACCTCCCCCACACTCCAGCGAGGCAGTGTGCAAGTGCTTCTGGCTTGCCCTGACCCACATCTTGATATAGCCCTAAGTATGCTTACAGCTAAGTCCTGAAGACTCTCCTGCCACTCTTAGCCTAATCAGGCCTGAGCTGCTGTCAGTGCACTGACCACAGACAGGCTAGGCTGGACTGACAATTATCATTTCCAGAAGGCTTTCAAACTGCCCAAGATACTGCCTATCCACCTTCCCTCTTTCCACTGCTGATTGCAGGTTTCCTACTAGACCAGCACACATTCTACCTGAGACAGTTAAGCATGAGTGGCTGAATTCTTTGCCATTGCATACAAGAAAGAGAGCATTTATCTTAGTGACATCAAAGGAGTTTTCTCCATTAGTAAAGAAAAAAAAACATGGATATTTTCAAATTCAACACATCTGTTTCATTTCATTTCAGCTTATCCATTTGCATTCTTCTCAGTAATCATAATTTAGAAACAGGTATTAAGGACAGAAGGCATGGTTATATATAAAGCCCAATGGGTGGCTCAGAACTTATGCTTTTTATATTTTAAGAACCAAAAGAATGAAATGTTATTACCTTCTCTTCACTGTATTCATTAGGTGATGGTTTCCTGTACTCGATTCCCATCCCTTGGGTAGTATCAGCCCAGGAGCAGTCAGATTTGTCCTCTTGCTTAAAAGCATCCTCAAGCTGGGGCAGTAGGTCAGGCAGGAGGTCAGGAGGTTCCAGGTCATCCAAGTCTCCATCATGAGCTGCTGATGGTAAGAGACTGTCTCCTAAAGCTTGGTATCCATTAGTGTTGATAACCCTGCAGCTCTGAGACTGCTCAGAAGGCAGCTGGCTGGTAATGTTGGGGTAGCATCGCATAGATTCACCAAACATCTCAGATGACTTGAAGTTTCCCTGGGTTTCTCCAGAACAACGTACAGCAAGGAAAGGACATTCCTCTGCCTGGCTAACTGGGGTCCTAGGGGTCAAAAGTGCCGTGGATGAAAACTGGCATGGTGTCCCTGTTAGCTCAGCTACTGTAGAAGTGAGTGGTGCAGTGGTGTTGGTGGGCCTAGATACTGAGGCTGAAGACAAAGACTGCTCATTGAGACAGGGTAATTCTGGCTCCCCAGGGTAGGCAGGGTACTGAGTTGGTTGGTACGCATTGGCAGAACTAGCAGAGCATGTGGGCAGGGAATGAACCATAGCTGACGAATGCATGGGAAAAGGCAAGTTAGAGTCTTCCAGTCGTGTTCCAGAGAAGGCTTGACATTCCCTGACCAACTGGTAGCTACCTTGCTGCGACTGTGTTTGCAAGCAAGTCACACCCATAGAAGCATTTTGACTTTCCAAAAAAGGCTTACTTGGAAGAGCTCTTGAATGAAACCGCTGCTCTGTTACAGTTAGTTGGTGCTGAACCTGCTGCTGAGTGTGGTGAATTTGCTGTTGGCTTCTGGATTGACCTCCCTGGTGAAATGAGAAATTGTGATGCTGCTGTTGCTGCAGGGACACAGTCTGTGTGTTAATTTGTTGGTGCTGGTTTAACAGCTGTTGCTGATGACTTTGCTGTTGTTGCAGCTGTTGCCGTCGCATTCTGTGTTGCTGCTCCTCTTGCTGATGACAGGGATGGTGTTGTGGCTGCTGTGTTTGATGTCTGAGATGAAGTTGCTGGCTTTGTAGTTGTTGCTGTTGATGACAAAGCTGCTGCTGAGGTAAGTGCTGATACATATTCCCATTCTGGTCTTGGTTGCCCCACATTGGACTGCCACTGTTACAGAACAGCCCGTTGGATTGAGGAACTTGACTCATGGGAGCATTATGGTATGGGCCATGCTGCTCTGTAATCATGCCCTCACTTATGCCCTGAGAACCAGAAAATGCCTGGGCCACATTGGCCTTAATGTCAATGTAATGACCCATTGACTGACTGTAACTAGGCATAGATTGTTGGGTAGAAACTGGTGGCATCATGTCTTGATGCTTCCCAGGGCCAAGAGGCTCCACCTGGAGGGGTTCAAAATCAGCAGTGAGGTTTAGCTCATCCACAAGTGACGGTGCTGAAGGGAAGCCATCCTCATCCAGCCCTTCCAAACCTCCACCAAAGAGGCTTGGGTCATTAAAGAAGTCCATGGCAGAGGTCGTAGGGTGACTGGAACCTCTGGAACACCACTGGATCCAAGCTGGTCCCCGAGAGCCTGTCTGCAGAGCTACAACTTGCCCATTATATAGTGTCCCTGCCCAAAAGTGGAGAGAAAAACAATGAAATATAATACTTAATATAATGACAAAGATAAGTTTCACTCAGTAATCTTTGGCCTAGACTGGGTTTTATTTGGTAAACAAGTAAGTCACTGACATAATCAAGCAGAAACCTTAAAAAACACAAAAACAACAACAACAAAAAAATCATTTTCAATCTGAGAGAACAGCAGCTTATCAAGTATATCTTTCTCCATCATATCATAATTTGTCATCCATTTCCTTATCAGTGATGCAATCTTTTAGGGTAGTAGAACTGCATGAATCTATCCATCTAGCATAAAAAGCTCTTAAAATCCAGGTTAAGGCCAGGTCAAAATGGTTCTTGAGAAATTTGGTACTGTCAGTTATCTATCACTACTGCCTTTCATGTGTGCAGCAAAGCAGCTGGTGCAAACCAACCGCCAGCCACCAGCAGGTGCCTCTTCCTGTACCCCCACTCTTTTCAAATACACACATACACACAAATGCACCTCAACCCCCTACCTCCACAACCAATGACGCTGCCTGCCCTGCTACTGCAGAATGTGTGGGAGGTGCAGACAGCTGATAGAATTTCAACAGCTAAGGACAGAGGCAGAAGAGGCCCTTTAAGCACGCGCATGTGTGTGTGTTCTGCAACCACAGACCAGCGGAAGATGACAGAAGCCTACTGAGGTCAGTCATTATGCTGACTTACCATGCAAACAGGCACACAAATGAACACAGACATTTGCCCTATACCTCTGTCTAAGATCTTTTTTTCTCTTTAATTAATATTTTATAAATTTTTTTTATAATTTTTTCTTAATTATATAGCCAAGCTAGTAAATGGCTTAACATACTATATACCATTCTCTGACAATTCTGGCATAAATAATCTATGACTGTCTCATTTCGTGAATTTGTGATTTGTTATCACAGACACCAATCTCAAAACACAATACCAGATCTGCCATTAATGTTGAACAGTCTGCAAAAATACTAATACTGTCAGTCATTATACCATACAAAAACCAAAGCAATATGCACAAGCTGAAACTAAAAAATGATTCACTGAGAAGGACAGGTTACTATTCTAAAAGTTTGACCTTTCTTGTTTAACTGGCAGCTACCCTGCTGCTACCAATGCTGTTTTGTGACAGTTGTAAGCAAGTTCCATGTAAAGAATCATTTTAACTACGCTATTCTAATTGCCAACTTTTCTGTATACAAGTTAAGTTTTTTTTTTGTTTTTTTTTTTAAAAGGTGAACCAGCATGGTTGGCCTTCTTGGCCCATACCAACAAAAACATTGTTTGAATTTCCATTGATTTCCATCATATAGATCTGTTAATCCATTCTAAGGTTGTAAAGGGCTAAAGCTATCCCAGCTGACACTGGGCAACATGTGGGGTACACCCTACTGGGTAAGTTGCTTGCTAGCCATGGAGCTGACACATAACTGACAAATAACCACCACATTCACAGCCTGTTCTAGAGTTGCCATTTGACCCAACCGCATGTGTTCAGACTGTGACAGGAAACCAATCTACCTAGAGAAAATCCACACAAGGACAAAGACAACATTCAAAATTGTAATGAATATTGTCTGCTGTTCCTACCAGAAATCCAAAGGGCAGGCTATAGAATGGCACTGGTAACACTGCGAGTTTTGAGTTCATCTCTCTCCTTTTCATGGTGACTATAATGTTAACATTAAAGTTGAAAACAATTCATAAAACCCTCAACCCCTTACAGCCCTGTTTTTTTAGTTTGTTTTTTTCTTTAATTTCCAAAACCAAAGTTAAATCATAATTTAAATATAAAGGGAAAGAAAAACTACTTTACTGTATTATCACTACATTTCCTGCTTGGCTCATTGTCATACACATTATCACTCTCCCCACCAATCACCAAGTCCCAGTAAAAGTCTATTCACACAGGCATGAAGCAATTCCTGTTTTCAAATTGGGCTGTGCTTTCAGCCTGATTCTCTCCAGTGATTTCTTTAGTTACCATAGTGTTTATTGAGAAATCATGTGACTGTCATGTAATGTTAAGTTCTCATTTGTCCGTTTTAAGTTTCCATAGATGCCTATAATCATAACAATGTTCTTGTGTTTTTGAATATATTGATTCTCCCTGATGTGCACTGATCATTTGGACTGACAGTTTCGGGTTTCTCCCAAACAACAAACAATATGGACATACGAACATTAAAATCATAAGACAATTCAAGTCATGCTTCTAGTTTGAAAATATTTCCAGCACTTACTTGGGATAGTCCCTTCAGGTTATTCAAAGGAAGTCTGAGCTAAAGCAAAGCGCAAAGCTGGGATAAAGGAAACAGAATTCAAACTGGATTTACAAAAAAATTAAGGTAAAATAAAATATACAAACTTGAGAATTTGAAAAATAATTAACATATATTTCCCATACGCCCTTAGCCAGTGCTATACGTTCTCAACAGCCCACTAAACCAAGCTACTGCTAACCTTTAAACGCCACCCATCTGGCCCTGAGGCAGAGACCAGTCCCCTCTGTTGCTTTCCAGCTGTTTCCTTCATAATTGTGACGTTGTAAGCACCATCCAGGCACGTGCAACTCATGCCTAATATCAACACGAACTGTGTTTATAAACTGCCCTGAGGTTGCTATTCCATCCCGTGAAAGATTTTGGCGTCAAACTAACAAGACTGAGGCAATATTAATTAAACTGAGAGTTGAAATAAAAGCTAAGTGCGTCTAAAGGCGCATTTCAATCGGTATTTATGAAACTTTCAACCTTTTAATTGGTAAAGTGGTGCCGCATATCAGATGGCGCTACGTTTGTCAGGTTTTCAAAGCTTTTACAGAATATGACTATCATTAAGTAAGACACCAAGCTCACCTCTTGAGTTAATATCATCCTCTACATCTTCCCTCAGAAATGGCTTCAGCTCCTGCGAGCGCGGTGGTTGATAAGCCGACGAGGCGGCAATGTGTTGCGCTACTTTAAGCACAACCGCTCGCCAAGCGGAAAGAAAATTAACGCACGTGGAACATTTGATTTTGAATTTAAAACTGTTAGACCCGAGTGGTCGAGACGCGCACGTGCACTCCAACCCCAACCTTCAAACCTAAGGATTCAAAAGGTGTCGTGACGCTGCTGCTCACTGAAGAAGACAAGGAGGAGGGAGGAGGGGGGAGGGGGGAGGGGACCGGAGATGGATGGAGAGGTCGTCAATGATTGTGACCGCGATAATACAGCCAGCTAGTTTGCTATCTTCAATTCACTTTCGTTTTCATTTCAAAATAACCTGTCGAAGTACTGGCACTGTTAACTACAACAGCGTCTACAGTCAAGTGCCGTGCTGACTGAGCCCGGCTGGTCGCTGTCAGTTCAGGACCACCATGACCAAGAAGAACCACCTAGGAGTACTTTGGAGGCACGCACATTTCCACATACGCGTCAAACTCTGTCAAAGTACGATAATATTTAGCGCTTTCTTTGCGAACTTGAAGAAAACAAACAAGTTTCTGGTAACTCAACAGTCTTATTTCTACGGGGAAGCTACACAGTTAGCTAGGCGGTGTGTCATTAGACAGCTGAGGCGACCCTCACTGACTCCCTGTCCAAAATTTGACAGCTCGTTGCCTGTATGAAACAGGACCCCAAAAGTCCAAACGCGTCTCAGAAATCTCACCGAAATAATTGTAGTTTCTTACCTGAAATGAACGACAAAGCGCAGCTCCACAAGCCAATGAAGACAGAGTGTTATCGGCGAAGTTGTTACTGTGTTGTTAGTTGTACTCCTGCTGGCGACCACGGCACAGCGGCTCTTCTGCTTCTGCTGACGTGACTGTGATAACACTGCATTTGCATATTACTAACTCCCTCTGTGATTGGACCACCGACAATTCGCCAAAATACCACATTTCCACGGTAAATTAAAAACCGGTTCACCAACTGTGAGTACTTTGAGGACGGTGGCGCCAGGGAGCCGCTGATTAAATCATGTCATCATTTGTAAAGTTGCTATGTTGACACACTGCATAAGATGGCCGCGTCTAAGCCAGGGCCAATCCGGAGAGGTTTTATATTCGCACATGTACCCGAGTCTCTCCTCAGTGCGAACGTGACAGGAGTGGGAGACTATCTCAACTGTGGGTACATAATGCCATCTGTTGGTTGTCTAAGCGAAATAATGCCCTAAATGAAGTAAACTTAAGCTTGAACTACATAATTCTCGTCTTTGATACTGTTTTCATAGTGTATAATATTCGCCTTTTTTTTTTTTTTTTTAAATTTTTTTGATTTTTTCCACACACCCTGATA
>VVAS01052436.1:5447-15707 GCA_015103295.1 Ptychochromis oligacanthus
CAGTCAAACTGGAAATGCAGATTCACATAATACCAGGGGGACAGTGTCTTTACCCATGATTCCTAGCCCTCAATAATGCAAATCCACTTGACATTAGTGGAGTGCGATTGGCTGCTCAGAGCATATGGGCTCCACTTCTTTTCTGTTATTGTACTGAATAATTTAGCTGACGGCCTCGCTGGCATTTCCCCTCTGCTAATTGCGCGTTAAGTGTTCCATTTGACCTTTAACAGGAGAATAAAATTTTGAGAGGTTTTTGTCACAGGCGTCAGTGATTTCAGCTGTCCTCTCAGTGTTAAACTCTGACTCAAATATATCTCCCTTCAGGTCGTACAGTACCGATGGGGGGAGGGTTGTTTCCACTGGATTATCATCCATCCATCCATTTTCTACCGCTTATCCAACTCAGGGTTGTGGGGGCGCTGGAGCCTATCCCAGCTGTCATAGGACGAGAGGCGGGGTACACCCTGGACAGGTCGCCAGTCTGTCGCAGGGCTAACACAAAGAGACAAACAACCATTCACACTCACATGCACACCTACGGCCAATTTAGACTCTCCAGTTAACCTAACCCCACTAACTGCATCTTTGGACTGTGGGAGGAAGCCGGAGTACCCGGAGAGAACCCACACAGAAACGGGGAGAACATGCAAACTCCACACAGAAAGGCCCCGGCCAGATGGTGATTCGAACCCAGGACCTTCTTGCTGTGAGGCAACAGTGCTAACCACCGCTCCACCGTGCTGCCTGGATTATCATCTGGTTCAAATTCCAGCGTAATCTGACTTTAATGGAGTAAATGCATAATTTGACCTGTTTGGTCTTCTTGAGTTACGGTATTACCAGATGAAAATATCTCAACTCTGAGGAACAGCCCAAAAACATGATTTTATCATGCAAATTTGACTGCAGGACTTAGATTGAAACCAGAAGTGGAAAACAAACTGACCAGTTCGGCTGTCACAACAGAAACCGTGTGAATGATTTCATCCACAACACATTTAAGCAAGAAAACCAATTAAAACAAAACAGTTTAATAAAACAAGAAGCAGCAATTACCTGTAAGATATGAGAGAAGTGCAACAGCTTCCAATACTATCAGACCACTATGGAAAGTTTTCTCTCCCCCACTCAACTAAGGCCACAGTCGCATAGACCTACAGACCAGTTGATGACCCCTGGCAACCACCGGTTGGTAGATAAAAATTTGTATTCTCTGACTGGTTGGCAAGTGGTTGATGAAGGTTGCTAGCTGTCTCCAGGTGAAATCAGTTGCAAAGAGTGTGCTGCACCAAAAGCCTCCTTGTGATTGCTTTGGATGCTAGCAGATTGCTGCAGTCACCCGTAGTTTGCATAGGAGTCCTGTGACTTGTAGGTGACTTGTCTGCAAACACTTGCCATTTGCTCTCAGAGCTGTAGTGAAACTGGAAACAGAGAATGTTTGCCCTTCAAGTAAAAGTTGTCCTGTACCACTGCAATCAGCACATTTCAAAAGGTGCAGCTTTTACTCTGAATGTGAAAGGTCTCAGTTTTCAGTTTGCATCACAAGTAGTTTGTGAGTGTTTGCAGACAAATTGGCGTCTTCCATGCAAACTACTGCCGACCGCACCAATCTGCTAGCAACCAAAGCAATCGTGCAACACTGTATACCTCTTGGTGGCCAATTTCACGCTAGCAACAGCCAGCAATCTCCAGCAACCATTGCCAACCAGTCGCAGAATTCACATTTTTCCCCAGCAACCAGTGGCTGCCAGATGGTTGCGGACCGATCTCTAGGCTGTGTGACTGCGGCCTAAATAAACAGAAACAACTGTTGCTCATTACTTTAAAACATGAAGGTCAGTTAGTCTAGAATGTTTCAGTAAAGATTCTTAAAAAGTCTTCTAACACTGTGAAGAAACTGGCATTCATACATGAAGACCAAGAGTTAGTTCTGTTATAGAAAAATTAGAGTTACCAGCAGCCTATGGTTTAAAGCCCACGTTAGTATTTCCCAGAGTTTAAGCTGCACTGGGAGTAGATTGAATTAGGCATTAATGATGGAAGTGCTGCAAAGAAACAAGAGCAAGAAGAACTGGTGGGACTGGTGGTAACACAAGAAATGGACATTAGACCAGAGAAAACCTGGACTGATCTGATGAGTCCAGATTTGAGAGTTTTGGTTGAAGCCGTTCTATAAAACAGAGAAGGTGAAACAATGGTATTTGCATGTGTGAAGCAAGAAGAGCTGTGATGGCAAATTCAAGACAATACATCAACAGCATGGCTACCACAAAATCCTGCAGAGACACAGCACCCCATCTAGTTTTGGGTTTAGCTATACCATCAGTAATTTTCATCTCCAGGCTCCAGAGTGATGGAGCGCTGTACCAGATCACCTAACCTCCTCAACCATCTGATCCAAATCCAGCTGAGATACTTTGGAATGAGCTGAACTGCAGAGTGAAGAAAGAGGAGGCAAGTT
This sequence comes from Ptychochromis oligacanthus, assembly GCA_015103295.1. NCBI lineage: Eukaryota > Metazoa > Chordata > Actinopteri > Cichliformes > Cichlidae > Ptychochromis > Ptychochromis oligacanthus. Next base: position 7,912 of record VVAS01052436.1, read on the forward strand.
TATAAGAACTTCTACAAATAAAAGCATCCAGGTAATGACCTCATACAGGTAGTTGAGAGCTTGAGTCATCTCTACCAATACTACACTGCTGAGCCATTTAAATGCTTCTTCTATGATTAGTATCTGTGAGGCCTTATAGGAACATGCTGCAGAGATGATACCATGACAATGTGCCTGGGAGAAAGTCTTTACTGCTCTATAGACTCCGCTCATATAAAATTTCTAAATTTACACAAGCTCTTAGAGAAGAAACTGACTCTTTTCTTCACTTCTAAAAAGTGACTTTCTGCAAACTAGTGTTTGTCCGGAGGCAGCAATGAAAATTTAACAACAACACATGCAGCTGTAGGCAACACACATATATACACTTACACACACTGAACAGCGTAAAAACCCATCACTGATTCTGCATTAAACACAGCATCTGTCACTTCACATAGCAGTGGTCAGGAGAGAGTACACATAAAACTCTGCTCCCTTTGTTTCTCACTCACATACACTAAATTATAAATATTTAATGGGAAGGTGGCACTCCACTAGAATCAGCAGCTACAGCTGACAGCTTGTTTGCGCTTCTTGTACTTTACTTCCCGTGTCTGCTTCAACAAACGGCTCATAACAGAGTAAAGCTGCATTGAAATGAAATGTAATTACAAAACCGACCATGTTTGGCCCACTTCAAGACATGCTGATGTCTGCATGGCATTTTCATGGCCCTGTGAATCTGAGAAGACTAACTCAGACCTGATAAGAATACTGCACAAGCTGTGGTATCAAAATGTAGATAATAAACATTAAATATCATATATCATTAAATGCTATTTGCTGCTGTTTAGAGAGGTGGATAAATCAGGACCCTCAGATGGCTGCAAGATAAGCGTCTGCATCATTTTTCCAGGTTGCTTCTCTTGAAAAGTTTTAAACCATCATCACGTCAGAGGGTGTTTCCATCTCAGGAACTTTCCAAGGACAAGATGTAGTTTATTATCTCTTGGAGAAATTTGTTTTGGACTCAGAGTTACTGCCACACAGATCCTTGGGGTTGTGCCAAAAATAAGACTATCTAGTTTCTCTATGTCAAAGCCAGTAACTGATTTATCTACTGACAGACCGGTGGTGAGAACTGAGAGACTCTACTAGATGAACATCTACTTATGGAGTTTGGATTTTCAAGCCACGTACTTCAAAAAGTTAGTTCTGCAGCTAAGTTGGTACACACTGCAAAATGTACTACTTTAGTGCCCGTAAAGTGGCCGAATGCTGCCTACCGAGCGAAACGTAAAAATGAGATTTGTAACGTGGTGAAAGTTGCTTAAAAATCTGCATGAACCCATACCATTCTAGACCTCACCAAGTGCTTTGGTTGCCTAAATCCCATCTGGGAATCCATCGGTTATCATCTGACCTAGCCTCTGGGGTCGAGGGCCATAATTTTGGACTCTCAGGCATAGCCAGCAGATTTCCTGTTCCCATTGCCCATCATTGCTATGAAATGTATTCATATAAACATTTATAAAAAAACTAAATGCTAGGCTGATGAGTTCAAGAATGCCTCCTTTGCCCTCCAAATGGACTTTTTACCTTTATATAACAAAAGTCCGATCAAACATGATTGGTCAAGGGTACTCAGAATACAAACAAAAACAAGAAAGCTTCTTGTAGCTTAAACTCAGTCTCTATATCTGCAGGTAAGTATGCAGACTCTGTAATCAGGGGAAAAAATTTTGGACACCAAAAGCTTAGAGGTTTCCTTTTGTACTCTGGGTTATAGTGACCAGTCATGTTGGATCAGGGTTTTTTTATATGCAGATAAATGCTCTGAGTGGATAGCCACTGCATCCAGATCCTTCAGCAGTTTCTGCTTGTAGCATGGCATCTCGGATCTTTACTTCACCTTGGTCAGGTTTAGGTACTGAAAACTACCTGATCTGGTTGGGGAAACATCATGGTTTGGGTTAAAAACAGCCCTTAATGTTGAAAAATAATGACTTGGGACTGACATCCTCATCAGACTGACACCAAAACCTGGTGCATCCCACATCCTCACCAAAGGACAGCTTGCACATAACTGAGAACATAACAGCAGCTTTAATCAAACTGCATCATCTGATGCCTCAGGAATGAGAACGGCACAGATATTTGTGCTAAGACACAAGAGTAGCACCACTTAGAGTCCAGAGGGGCCTGAAACAAAAGTGACAAAAGGTATCCTACATATACTGTAGCATGGTGCATGCTGTATATGAGGCCTGTGTCATCTCTACTTTGCATTCTTCAAAGGACAAACTGCTGCGACTCAACAGAGTTGTTTTTATCACCCACATGATCATTATTAGGGCGAGAAAATAAAAGGAACTCATTAGACGCTCCAGTGTGTGAGGATATTTTTTTATTCTGATTTTGGGTTCTGTTCTCAGAAATCTGGCAGGAAGTACACAAGCTCTCTCTGTCTCCCATCTCATTCATGTATTTTCTCTCCCCCTCACTTTCACTTATTGGAGATGTCTGTCGGTGTGTGTGTGTGTGTGTGCTGTGGGTCGATACGAATTGAAAGGCAAACAGGAAGCCACTTGAGTGAGTGTGAATGAGTGTGTGTGTGTCTATTAATCATATTAAGATGGAGGGAAAGCAGGAAGAGAGCATCATTATCAGGAAAATGGAAGCAGCGGCAGAGCTTTCCCACAACCACTAAAGCCTGGACAAGAGCTTCTTTACAGCTTTCTGTGTTTGTGAGGACACATTTTAATGTGAAACCTTTGTTGTGAGGACATTCCTGCAGGGTGTCCGGTCCAGCTTTGGGGTAAACCTTCAGATTTAGATTTAGATTCAGGTTTAGGTAAATCGTTATGTCACTGAGGGTCCTCACAGCTAAAAATAAACCAATGTGTGTGTGTGTGTGTGTGTGTGTGTGTGTGTGTGTGTGTGTGTGTGTGTGTGTGTGCCGGCTTGCTACCAATCGGATCATTCATAATACATTTTCACAAATCTCTCGAGTAACATGAGCTCTCTGAGATTCTGGTCTGTCTCTTTATATGTGTGTTTATTCAGTCTCAATATGGAGACCTGCCTCCGTTCTGGGGACAAAAAGGAAGTCCTCATAAGGTAAATAATGCAATTTTGGGGTAGAAACTTGGTTTAAGGCCTCTAGGAAATTAACATAAGTCAATGTGATGTCCTCAGAAGTGCCAGAAACAGGACTTTGTGTGTGTGTGTGAGTTTGAGTAGCAGAGCAGAAATAAATCTTCCCGGCTTCAAACCGCCATCTCATCAGATTAACAAGCAAACATGAAACAGGAAAGAGGAAAACATCATCGATTCATGGTGAGTCAGTCTGTCTCCCGGACCAATCAGATACAATTTTTCCACAACATTTGTCAGGATCCAATCAGCAGCCACGACATCCCAAAACAATCGATTCACCTTGCAGTTTCTCTCCCAGGACAATACAAGTTCACACTGACGGCGTTTTTAAAGCATCACTAACCTGCTGCACAGAGCACATGAGCATCATGTAAAGGTTTCACTGGCAGAAAAAAAAATTCTCAGGTGTCTTCTGACTCGTTATTACCAACCAGAATCATCAGGTTTTAAAGATATTTTTCAGCAGTGCAAGCTGACCTAAAAGTCATTTTTGACCTGCAGTGAACTTGAGCAGTGATATTACAAAAAACATGAATGAGCAGATAAACCTCTCAGAGTTCACGCATCAGGTGCGAGTCTGTCGTGTGACTGTACAGCCCAGCCACACCCTCCAGTTTCAGTGAATGTGTGAAGTTTGGATTCTTTTGCTTGATGCTTTAATATAAAGAGTCATTTGAAAGTTTGAGCTCACGCTGTATCTCTTGCTCTGTTTAAAAGATGTCAGCTAATTGTGTTGAATGTCAGTGTCTCCCTCTGTAAATCACTCTGTGGTCTGATTGGTGGATTCCTGGTGAGTTTTTCACCGGACACCTATAGGCTTAGCTTACCTCAGTGTTCAGATGGCTTCTTTGCTACACCATTTTTTTGATTTGTAATCTGGATAACTTTCATCCCAAATGAACATAGTACATACATTTCAGTCATACCAGAGTAAAAATAGGATGGCAACCTCATTGCAACTAGGAAAAAAAAAAAAATCAGTGGTTGCCAGGTGACTGCATTGAACTGTCTTGCTGTCGCCTAGAGGCTGAGCTTTGAACACCCTCAACCTCTGGGTGACCACTGTCAATCGCAAAGTGATCGCACAGGTCGCCTTGTGGTAGGCAACCTGTCTTCAAACAGTCGTGGTTTGACTCGGACTGACTGCAATCACTTTCAGACAGATTGACGAAGGTTTGCAAATAATTGCTGTCAACCTTAAAAACACAGACAGATTGCCAGCACATTGTAATCAATCTGAGTCAGTCTGCACCAATAAGGGCAACTTGTCTCGGATGCGTCTCTTTGCAAAAGGGGACTCAACTGGTTGCCAGCTGGTTGTGTTGTGGTTATATTCCTGTATAAAAACAAGGTTGCCGAGCACCTATATCATTTTGCACTTAAGTTGCTGTCCTACAGCAACTATGTCACTATTGTGGAGGAATTTCAGAATTTCTGTTTCATATCTATGAGGTTCTGGTCAGACTCTGCAAGTAATTAATGTGAATTTCTTGGTATGTAGATGGCAACAGATTTGCGATTTTCGCAGATTTATCCAGTTAATCAGTGTATTATCACAAACAGATTCCATGTAATTGCCAGCTTGAAACCATTCAATCCCAAACTGATAGCAGACTGACTCCGTCTTATTGCGGTTTTATTGCTGTCTTGACGCACTAAAGTTGCTTTAGAGATGGCAACTGACTGCGAGTAGTCACAGACCTGGTCCCCGTCTTTGAAGCAACTATTTCAAAGGCAACAAGCTCAAAATCATCGCACAATGTTGCAATAATTTTGTCGTGTCCTGTCGTAGGATTAGACATTTTTTTTCCCTAGCAACTGGTGGCTGCCAGGGGGGTCACTGCTCTCTAGGGCTGCGTGATTGAGGCCTTAAATACAATGTGATTAACAAACCGATCTTACCCATGCAACGCTTTGTAGACAACTCCTAACCTTGTGTTAGAATTTTTTTCTCATTAAAATGACTAGTATATTAGATGACAGGAACATCCCTAAATAGCATGTAGGGCTGGTCTAAGTGGTCCAGGATGGAATCAGTTTCCTGGGTTGAATTATGGTGTAAGTGTACTTATCTTTATATCCGATGTTTTACAGAGAAAAGTGAAACTGTTAAAGTTAATTTGGCAAACTTTCCAAAATGTGAAAGGAGCTCAATCCATCAAGTGACATCTTTCCACTTTCTGCATCGATCAAAAGCCCTGAAAAGGTTAGGAATATATAGCAGCTTTGAAAAGCTTATTTTTGGATCTGACAGTACAAAGAGATAACAGCCTTAACTACATTGCAGTGTAGACCTGCGTGTGGTAGGTTCAGTCTGTAAGAACAGCATTTTTTTTTGTCTTTGAAAATATAAATACTTCTCAATTATTATGAACTGTGAGGGCAAATGAGTTACCAAATTAAATCACTCACTTTATGACCCTTGTCCCACATGAGCTTCAATCTGTGACTACAAAACAGGGTAAACAGTAGAAACTCTCCAGCCTCTCTCTGCGGGGTCACATTATCTCTGCTGCTCCTCTCTGGGGGGGGGTGTGGGTTACCAGTTTGGGGGACAGCAGGTCTAATAGAGTCCAGAGCTGAGCTGAAACTCAGCGTCTTGTTGTCTCTCTCCATCAGACTCAAGGTTAGCACCATCTGACTTCGAATTCAGGAAGAAACAAAGCGAGCAGGAAATGAAAGAGGATTTATTTTTCCGTCTCTGTGCCCTCCTCTCTGCGTCCTTTCTGAGGCAACTGTTAACACTCAAAATGGCCCTCTGCTTTTCAATTACCCGCTGCCTCGCTCGCCCGCTCTATCTCTCTCTCTCCACCTCACACACACACACACATTAAAAGGACAAACACACACATACATAAGAAACAAACACTTTTGTTGTAGAATTCCCTTCGGTGAGTGACTCATCCCAAACAATATTTACAATCTCTGACAGTGACTCTGTGTGTGTGTGTGTTAAGCCAAATTATAAATTAAAATGACAATTAACGAGGCAGAAAATAATGTTCAAAGTGAGCGTTTGAATGTCAGAGTAGCTGTGGTGGTTTGAGCCTCTGTGTGATCTGAATCTGTAATAGCAGAAGCAGCATTCAGCTACTGGGCTCAAGCAAAAGTGGCGACACCACAGTGTACAAGTCCTGCAGTCTAAATGATTCCATACCTGGCTGTAATATATTAAAATCAACAGGTACCTGGTGTTAATTACTTTGAGGCATATATGACTCCGGAGTTTTGTTTTGGAAATACAAGCTGAAGACAATTTACTTCAGTCTTCTTATTTTTGAGACTACAGTCAGGGTTACAGGTGTTATTCTATAGCGATGTTAACGCTCTGGACTGATACAACAGACTGGCTCTGGATAATGCTTTCATTTCTAAAGTGACTGAACCTTAGACTTTCAGCTGCTCCCTTATTTCCCAAGGGGTCGCCACAAGTCTGATTTGGCACAGATTTTACACCTGATGCCCCTCCTGATGCAGCCTTCCCATTTATCCCAAGCCTGGGATCTGGAGTACACCGGCTTGTAAACACAGAGTCTCTGTTTGTGTCCCCTCCTGGTCTTGAGCCAGGGATCTTTTGCATGTCAGGAGAAGGAGTTATACTACAGTCAAACAAAGGTAAAACACTGGTTGGAGACCGCGGCATGAACAAAATTATTGTGACTGTGTGCAAGGATCTTGCAATCTTGCTGCCTTTGCAATGGTTGCTTCGGAGACGGAGACCAGGTCTGCGACCACTCTGTCCTCAAAGTGACTTTAATGCATCAAGGCGGTTATAAAACAACAATAAGATGAAGTCAGTCTGCTATCAGTTTGGGAAATTCACATTAACTACCTACATTCAGAGTACAACCAGAACCTCATAGATTTGAAACATAAATTCAGAAATTCCTCCACAAATAGTGACGCAGTTGCTGCAGGACAGGTCAGCAACCTTGTTTTTATATAGGGATATAACCAGAATACAACCAGCTGGCAACCAGCTGAGTTGAGTCCCCTATTGCAAAGAGCCACGTCACGGACAAGTTGCACTCATCGGTGCAGATTGACTGACATTGATTGCAACGTACTGGCAATATGTCTGCATTCATAAATCAGACAGCAATTATTTTCAAACCTTTGCCAATCAGTGTGAGAGTGACTGCAGTCAGTCAGAGTTGGGCCGTGAATGTTTTGAAACAGGTTGCCTCCTACTTGTGCAATCCCTTTGTAACTGCAAGTGTTGGTCACCGCAACTACTTGTAATTGGCGGTCGAATGTGTAAAATGCAAAGCAATCAACGGGCGACCACTGATTTTTACCAGTCACAAGGAGGTTGCTGTCATACTTTGACTTTAATGTGACTGAGCAATTAACCATTACACCAATTTGAACCTTAGACCACATGTAAAAAATGGACATAGCCATCATGATGTCAACCACTGATGTCTGAACCATCATTTTCAAGCCCCAGTTTAGAATCTCGGCCATTTTTTGGAGCCAGAAGTGACCATATTTGGACAAGTCATTGAGTGCTAACTTATTAGTTAATGCTAGCTAGAATTTCCCTCACCAAAACTTGAGCTCAGATTTCTTGGACGGTCTGTTAGTACCATTAACCGCACAGCAGCCATATTATTGGTCAGATAATTGCATTAAAAATGCTCCAAAAGGCTCCA
>VVAS01052458.1:7427-19334 GCA_015103295.1 Ptychochromis oligacanthus
TCTAAAGTTCAGTTTGAACAATATTTATACTTCTCCACATATAACTCTAAGCAATGCATACATATACAGGCTTGATGTCTCCAACCTCAAGTTTACCATAAAATTCAATTATACTGATAATGACATTTGATGCAATAACTTCTATTGCACTCTGAGACAGTAACAAAGTAAAGCTAACCCTAAATAAACACCATTCGTCATTGTAAGTTAATCAATTTGACATCAACCTTCCAAAATCCAAACAGATTTGACCAGTTGCAAACAGCAAATGTTTGTCTTCAGGCATCTGGACGGGCTCCATTACAACAAGCAGGGCCATCAGAGTTCGTAGATGCTAGCAGTGTCTCATACCAGGGGGCCCCTGGGAGCTGGACAGGGTGAGAGAGGTCCAGGGAGCGGGGCTGTATTTTTAGGACAAACTAATAAACTTGTCTGGCTGGACAGACAGTAGTGTCCGTTGGCATGGAAGGGTGTGTTTTGACAGGCAATGACCCCCTCATGGCCACACACCCACACACAAACAGACTAAACGCAAGACTAGACAGACAGAATCAATCATACACACACACAAAATGCTGAATAGTGCAAACATTGCTGTAAGGAGCTCTATAGCAGTCCTATTTATTGCAAGCCATACTGTGTCAAACTGGGTTTGCGGTATGCAGACTTTTATGATAATATGTAGTGAATGGTACGCTGCAAAGCATGGTTGCAATTCCTCCGCTCTTTCTTTCTAGGTTACGTAGTTCTTGGTGCAATCATGATAATAGCCGGAGAACAATCATACAACAGGGCTTCTGCTGCAAAAACTCAGCAATAATTTGTTTTGCATGTTTTACCTCCATCTAGTCCATTTGGGTTTGTTTTGGTTTTTAGCAATGGCGCCAGTGTTGGGTTGCTAATTTCATGCTGCATTCCTAAAGGATGGTTAGACATAGGTTGTTGCACCAGTCACATTGAGATGGTCATCTTAACTTCCTCACACTGTCAGAATTTTGTCCTAGGCCATCTTTCAGCTGTTGCAATGGCAAACTTTTCTTTCACAAGGCATCAGGGGACCAACATTTTGATGTGATGGCCAAAGAAATTGAAGTCATTCTTTCACTTCACGTCATCATACTCTGTGAGCACAGAAGCTCCACCCCATCTACTGTTCAAACCTTCTGTTTATGAAGGGCAGCCATTCAGAACAAAGTTGGCTTAAGGGTGGCCTTAAAGGCAGAGGAGATAAAGCGGCTTGTTTCAGAGAGTGGATAAACTGATTGGCTTTACCAAGGCCGAGTACAAAATAAATAAGGATTAATTTGAGCTGTGAATCATGTAAAACCTCTAGTAGAGTCCGAGAAAAACATGGAGCTGGAAAAGAGCATGATAGGTCCCCTTTAAAAGATGCCCAGTGGAATTTTTCCTGAAAACAAATTATGTGCATGTTCTGTGTTACTTGGCAAAACGAACCGAGTGCACTCTTGAGGTATAAACGAAGTGATAACTTCATAATACAAAACCTGTAATGTGACTGCTCATTAGCTCTCATAGAGGTAAAGACTCCACAGGTAACCTTCACATATACCAAATAATGTAAAGTTCCCCACTTAAACATCTGTCCCCAAAAAGATGATCAGGGGCCAGTACACAAAATCATAGTTGTGTCTGTGTATCAAAGTATCTATGTGGAATTTGAATGAAGACGTTCCAGGAAAAAGTAATTTGTGATCTGCCAATCTACCCTATTTAAATAAAAGTTTAAACATACAAAACATCAAATATGTAACTTTATTGAAAGATATAAATCCTTAACTTTGGAAGAAAACTTCATGGGAAAACTTAAGTGTTTTAGGCTTGTTTTTCCAGGAAGAACTAGCAGCACCTGGCTGATCATGCCTAAGAAAGCCCATGGTCTCAGCAGCTTGAATTATGCTAATGCCTGCCATTGTAATGGTAAATGTGAGCTGAGATTGTCCACTGCTCCACTATTCACCCCACAGGCCCATGATATATTCTAGATTCTGCAAACAAGACTATGAAAAGGCAACTTCATAACACTCTGCCAGCTGCATCCAAGAGATGCTAATATTCAGACAGTGGCTGTCTGAGTACACAGAGCTTCTGTGTTTAACACTTTTTTATTTATTAGGTAGGCTGAGAGGAGACGGGTTAGACTAATATGCTACATCCTGTCTTCGGCTTCAGTCTGCATCTATGTTTTTTCCTTCAACTGGCTTAACTGGACAACACTGTACATGTCGGCTTCAAGGAGAGAAGGGAAATTGAAGATGAAAGTATATATTTAGCCAAGTGTGGTTTCAACCCTCAGCGGCCTTTCTTGTGCAAATACAAAGTTCAAGCTTGTTATGGAAGCATAGCTAGCAATCAGATAACAGTAGAGTATGAGGAGCAAAAATGACCAACAGCCAATAAAAAGGCAAACATAGAGCCTCAATAGAACAAGAAAAATCCAATATTTCTGCAAATGTTATTAGCGGAGACAAATCAGCCCATAACCATCCCATAAAAAGCTCAATATGGAAAACAAACAAATTTCTCTGTTGGATTTTTCATCCACTTCACGCTCTTTGTGTGTTACCTAACAAAGACAGCAAGATGTTGACTAGAAAATAAAACTGTTCTCTTTGCCCTTACCTCTCAAACCAAACACTCTTTAGTCTTGAGGAAGTATCATAAGTGACAAATTCAACTGCAGCAATGTGCAGTAATATTTCCATTACTTTTCAAAAAAGTTAAATAGTCTGGAATACATATCAATTATTGGACAGGTGTTGGGGGCTTGTGACAAAAACAATCTAACAAAGCCAAAAAAACACAGTAAACAAACAGCAATCTAATCTGCGAACAGACTTTGCAGCCAAACCTGACAATCTACTGGTGTGTATTTGTTTTGTGAAGAATAGCTCATTGGGACTTTTATTTCACAGACAACAGCATCCATCATGGGCAGGATTTTTGGTGTTTTCGAGGAATTTGGCAGCCAACACTGAAACCTTAAATTCCTTTTCAGGTACGTTACAAACAATAATAAACAAATGTAACTGAAAACTAAACATGACAGATGATGGATTAGTGGTCTCGGACAAGTTTCGACTTTCGCAGAGGTTTTTTTGTTGTTTTTTTCCCCCCAACCTATGCTGAAATAAGCAAATATGAGTGAAATTCATAAAGCCACACAAAAATAACAATGCTTTACTCTGTAAAACTGCCAATAATGTATATCAATAATAGTTAAAATAAAATAATGGAGTAAAACATGCAAAGCTACTGTGCTACTAATTATGAAAGCAGCAGAAAGATTATATGCAATATTAACTTTTTAAAGCTACTAAAGCCTAACTAATAGAACCGGATGTTTTAGGAAATCTATGTTTGTGTTTTCTATAGAGCATAGTTTAGATAAATGACACTCACTCACATTTGTTGAGCCAATGTCAGCTTGAAGTCTCCATCCTAAGTAGCTCTTCTTAATCTTTCCTCTATTTGTTAGAGTAGATTTTTTACTTTTTTGACCGTTTTGAAGGGTGTACTCAGACAACTTATTTCACTTCTACAAAATAAAGCAGATATTTCAGAAGACATACTTTGAGGAGGAATAAAGTAGATGACTGAAGGCAGGAAGAATATATGTTTAAATGAGGCTCGATGAACATCCATGGTTTGTCAGAGGGGTTTCCAGTGCCAAAACTATTAAGTAAAGTTAATCCAGTCCTAAATATAAAACATTCATAATAATCCCTAAGCTGATCTGTTTCTCTAGAAACTGTTTTCATTCTTTTTGTTCATTTCATCACAGACTGGCACAGAAAGCCCTGAGTGTATTCCTGGCCCACCACACATCAACAAACCTCTTTGTGAAGTCATTCCTTTCTGAAAAAATGTTTCTTATCACTGAGCAGAAACTGTGAAAGAATCTGATGCCGTGTAAAATCCATACGCTGATGACAAGCACTTGTGTCTGATAGGAGCTTTGCTGCAGCTTGCAGCAGAAATTGAAAAATAGCGCAGGTGTGTGTGAAAAGTGAGCAGGGAGAGGGGATAAACTGTACGGGAGACAGCTGCATTGATAGCGCAGGCATGCCAGCAGGCAACAGGTCAGTGTGACAGAGTGTGCCTGAGACATCTCCTGAGGTGCAGCTAAGCTGCTTAGTGTGGCAGATTATACTGTCTGAACAGAATAATCTGACATTTTCTTTTGATATTTTTTTCAAACTTCTGTGAGGTGAAAACAGGATGAGATATTTGGTTTGGGATAAAGCCAGTCTCTGCAAGTACCTGCGAAAACCACACTAGCTGTTTCAGGGTGTTTTGTGGACGGATCCAGCACCTGCCCAGTTGTACGTCCAAAGAATATTTTGCCTGACATTGATGAATGTGTTCACGTGAAGCCGAGCGCTGCTTAAGATTGCTTGTTAAAGGTGGTGAGCTGGGTTGTGTGTGAGAGAAGAAGCAGGAGGAGAAGGGAGTTCTGGTGTCTGTTATGCTGTAGGCCCTTGGGCAGTTTTTCAGCTGGCAGAGATGGGGCGGGGTGAACAAAAGGAGAACACAGGAAAAAGCTGAGAGAGTAAAAGAAAATAGATGGAGAGGACAGAGAGCACTTTTTTTAACATTCAAGTACACATTAGGGAGGCTATGGTGAAATATGTGGGGCTGCAACAGGGTTGTGAACAATCCTGCTCTTCAAGGGCTACAAGCTCTTGGAAGTGGTGACTGTGTCTCTGATGCCTTCTCAGGTTTCAGAGATGTGTCCCTGTTTAATGATATTCTGCCATCCCTGAGTTAGGGCTGGGCATAGAGTTACCCACTACCCACAGGACACCATTACTGTCTTCAGTCAAGTGCTGCAGGGCATGGATGAAAGCAGCAGGCTTCACAGACAGGGGATAGGATGAAGCTAATATACCTATCCCTTGTGTGTGTGTGTCTGTGTGTGTGTATGTGTGTGTGTATGACTGAGGGTAAAACAGTCAGCATTTCTGTACATGTGTAGCTACTTATGTTATTTACTGTGTCACGCACAAACAAGTACTCAAAACATGTGGACTTATAGGACGCCAAACATGCTGCTGCAGTGGTAAAAACTTCGTCAGACAGGAACACTACATGCACTTAGACACAACATAAAAAAAATTCCTTCTTCAGTCCAAAGGTTAACAAATAAAATCTGCCACAGAAATCTTCCCTTCCAAAAGCAAAAACTGTAATCATCTATCCAGCAGAACTGATCAGAAATGACGGACATTTGACTCAAAATTGCAGCTCCTAAAGGAATTGCGTGACATTTTGGGAAAAATACTTATTCACTTTCTGGCAGAGAGTTTGAAGAGAAGATTGATACCATTCTCATGTCTCTATGGTACATACAGTATGAATGTACACAAACAAATGGTTAATGTAGCTTAACATAAAGGCTGGAAACAGGGGAAAAAACAGCTACCGTGGCTGTCCAAAAGCTCACCAATTAGCATGTTATATCTCATTTGTTTGATCTGCACAAAAACCAAAGTGTAAAAATAATATTTTGCTGTTTTCATATGGGGGTTACGTGCAGGATTATTTGTCTGCGAGCCAAAGTAACTTTAAGCACGCAACCATCTATAAAACAGAGAAGTATTGTCTTTACAGTTTGAATTTTGTACTGATTAAACACACAAGACATATTGTGTTAATCAATGAGCTTTAGAGGTGCTGGTAGGTGGAATCTGTTACTGGCAAACAAAATTGCAGTCTGCAACCAGTCTGAATGCTAGACTAAGCCAACTGTCTGCTGGCTGTATTATTATATCTAACAGACGTTAGTCATTTTCGCCATTTAATTACATGTCAAACGCTTTCCAAAAATAATAATTAAATGAGCAATAATATGTGAAAAAAGACCTAATCCTCAATCTGAGAATCACAAAAAATTAAGGTTTTTCTCTTCAGACAGACCAAACCTGCCATTTTTACAGCTCGTGGTAATGTACCTAAATATAACTTCAAAGATATCTTTGACTTTTATTTAAATTTAGCTTCACATAAGGCTCTACACTGTAGCTATTTTTTTATGAAATAATATGTTCATCGCCTTTCCTGTTATGATTAACATTTTGTGCTACACATATTAGTAACATCCATCCATCCATTTTCTTCCGCTTATTAAGCATACAAAAGCATGAATCTGAAACTCAACACACAGGACTAAAGGTTTTGTTTAACTACTAAAAGCCTGTGTCTTCTCTTGCTTGTGAACAGCAAGACAAAAACCACTTTTGAGAGGGACTTGTACTTTTTTAAAGAATATTTTCACATTAAATTGAATTATAGAGGGATCTGTTTGCACAGCATCCTCGCAAAGACAACATTTATTGTAAGATGTTATTTTCCTCTGCTGCAGGCTGTGTAATGCCAGCCTTTTTCTTTGAATAGTTTCCTACTGTGTTATTGTCGTGTAATGAAAAGATGCCCCAGTCTCCTCCCCAGAATGTACTGGGAAATGTCACCTGTTTAATAGGTTCCCATTAACCACCTGTGGTGACCCTGAGAAGCATTAGTTACATTCACATGTAAATAACAACTCCTACAAGGAAAAAAGCAAACAAAATAATTCAGTACTTGAACTCTTCTGGGTCTTGGTGTGGTGTGGCCTCGATTCTTACTGAAAAAAAAGCCATTTTAGCTCCTCTCTCTTTAAAGCTAAACAGAAGGTTCTAACAGTAGGTGAGCGCGCTGAAATCCAGAGTTGAGTGATTGACTCACTCTTTGACATCATACATATCCAAGAGTAGAGGAAAAACTATCTGAAACTGGGTGGTTAAAGCAGTCTGAAGCCTTAGCCTTTGGCTCATATTGATTACTTGCATGTTCAATATGAGCATCCAAGCATTTTAGGAGCACTTTGATGAATGTTTAAGGGCTTTTTAAACTCAAAATGTGATTGTTGTGTAGATTGTTAGGACATCAGTCACCCTCATCTCTCTTTGCTTAGCTTCTAGACTGCTTCACTATTTCAATGTCACCTGTGAATACTCAGAGCTGAGGGAGAAAATTTAACACAAACACAGGGCAAATTGGCCCAATTAAGTCATTAGGCAACACAAGCCAGAATTCTGACAGTTTACACTCCTCTGGCTTGACTTACAAAGATCTTTTTTTAAAAAGTTTTCCCACCAGCTTCTTTCTACAGAAAATGAATTATAGGGAGCTACAGATATGTCTGTGATAGATAAATATATCAGCAGTTTCTTTTGGAACTGGGGGACGCTGTTGCTGTGAGAGAGAGGACGTATGTGTAAGCATGTGTACGAGTGCATGCCGGCATGTGTGTTTACCTCGCCTGACATGTCGGGTGCCAGAGGGATGAGGGGCCACAGGGAGGAATAGATAGCGAAAAACACCACCCACAGGCCGATGCTTCCCCAGATGGCGATGTGACTGAACTGTTAGGAAAACCAGAGGACAGTAAGTATCACAAAATGTTTAGATTCTTCATTTCCTATAGACTGAGCACTGCTGCAATTTGCTTGAGCCATTTTGATCAAGTTGTCTTATTTGTTGGCATTTTTATAATTTGGCCTTAAAAAATTAGTGCTCTCTAGTTACTTGAAGGACTTACCATAAATTTCACTGGCTTTACATTTACAAGCCCAGTGAGAGTATATCATAAAGAGATTTGGAGATAAGAAGAGGATGTAAAATCTGTCACAAGTATCAGTGGCCACATAAAACTGAAAAGAGATAACAGAGCCCTAGCAAGAGAGAAGAAAGAACTCAACTTACCATGGTCCAAGATGAGGTTTCAAGGCCGGCTTTAAGACAAACTGTGATGACCACAAACTGTGGAGACACAAACCACATGTTTATTCAACAGAGTATCGTGTGAAGTTCATCAGACAAACCTGAATTCACATTAAGAATATATTTTACATACTATACAAAATAAAACTGGAAAAAATCAGCTGACCTATGAAAGGAGCAAGAGAAGGAAGTACAGCTGATGTTTATTCACTGACATTTAATAACACTTGGCTCAGATGCCTGAACTCTCCAACACAGTAGAAACACTGCCAGGGAAGAAGACTGGTGCACTTACCGTGTAAACCATGTTGCCTAAGAGGAGATAGTCCGGAGTTCTTCCATTGCCAAAAACTGTATCTGTGAAGGGAATCAACAGCAGAGGCTTTTAAGCTGTCCTTCTTCAGCTCTTGGGTTTCACATAGGGAAATACTTTATGTACTTCAATGTGAATTTTATCATAAACTGCTAGGAGTGGAACAAGGAACTTAAAGTTTAAACCACAGTCAAATGCTGCGTCCATTAATGTCCTTTGAGAGAGCCTGGAATGTTAATTTTAAGGCAGTGTGTGTATGTAAATCCATCAGGAAGACTGAACAGCAGAACTGGTGTCCATTAATCATGTTCAGAAATGAAATGTTCTGGCTAATTTAGTGCTGAAAGAGAGGACAAAACTGTTTTTCTGAAAAAAAATTTAATTAATTCTGCCATTAAAAAGGAATCCAACGCTTTTCTTACAACTTGAAATAAGCTGTGAGTCATTCAGACATATTGCTTCAAACTGCCCAAGTGGATCTGGGCTCAGGCTAAAATATCAACAGTGTGCGACTGCCAGCAAAGAAAGAGAGGCTCGTTTTCCCATTACTTCCGGCTGGTCACATGGCTTGTGTGCGCTGAGGCTTTGCTGACAGCCTGTCAGTCACAGTGAAGGGACTTGGCGCCTTTTGTTTGGAGAGCAGGCCCAAGCTTGTGTGGTCCTCAGCTCTGGCCAGCCGAGACTTACCGGCTCAAAGATCCCTATTCTCTCTGCACACCCACACACACAGAAACCTTGCATCTCGATGTGCAAAACATGCACAATTGACCTTCTATGGATCAATAAAGTTATTTGCACTCACAAAGAGACAGATAGTTGTCTGTTTGGATAAAAACATCATTGTGGCCATAGAGAAATCACCTGAAAAGATTGTGTTTATATGATTTATCAAAGCTAATAACGGCTCATTTGGGCAAACATGAACATGGGCTTGTTATTGCGTGTCCCTCAGACTGGAGCACACACATGTTTGTAATTCACGACTGGATGGTTGAAAAGAGAACTAATTAAGACAAAGTATGTGTCTTTGACTGTCCTCCTTATTTATCCGCCAAGTCCACTGAGAGCCGTGGAGGAGTCTCTGGGAGCTACTTACCATGCTGGAAGGCTTTAAGGGGGAACCAGAAGAGGATGACGGAGTGGAAGAGGCCGTTCAGACAATGGGCCCAGAAGACCTGCAAAAAAAGAGGAAAGAAGGATGGAGGGGAAGGACGCAAGAGGAGGAGGGGGAAGAGAGGGTAGGGGGAGGTTGAACAGGAGGAGATTCCAATAAGAGAGGGTGAGAAGGAGAGACAGAGTGGGAAAAAAGCATGAGAAAAGGGTGTGGGGAGCTGCAGCTTTCCAAGTGACCCCTGACCCGGGTCCTTTGTGCCAGCCCGGCGCTAGGCTAAGTGGCGGTTTTGTCGGGGCCTCCTCACTGAATGGCCACCCCGCTGACAGACACGTTGTATATCCTCTGTGTGTGTTATGGGGGAGAAAGAGGCTGCTGAATCTGTTTATGGGTAGTTAAAGGCAATATGAACGTGCAGGTTTTAAATTGCAGATAAAGAATAAGTTAAAAAAAAAAAAGAATTAGTGAGCATAAGAAAAACGCATCTCAACAATACAAACAGTGTATAACATTAATGTATGAGCTGCCAGTGTGAGGGTTTCCTCTCATTATATTTCATTAGGCTTCAGCCCTTTAATGTGAGAATTTTAACGGGTGTAGTAATAAATGACAGGAGAGTTTAAAAAAGCAAAAATAAATCTAGAAACACACACAGGGAGACTGACAGGCCTGACAGAGATTAAACTGTTTTCATGGTAATTATTAAGAGCCTGGAAAATCGTGGACCACAGTCTATGTGTGCGTCTGTCTATGCAAGCACGCAGACTTTGGGCAAGTCTTTTATATTGATACCCTCTCCGCAAAACCACGTTACTTCAAATTTACATTATGCAACGCGACAGCCAAACAAAACACTAATGGGCAATGTAGCATGAAACAGCCGTGAAAATCCATTCTGCCAAAAAACACTCCATTTTTGTGCCCCCTTTTCCCCCCGCTGTGCTGACACAGACGCTGGTGTTAATTCCGAGAGGTGAAAATTTGCCGAGCATAAAGGGCAGATGGAGGAGGGTATAAAAAAAATGGAAACAGAAAAAGCATCACATTTTAATATTTGGCCTCGTTTTAATCATTGGCAAGTTAGAGGCTCGCTTTTTTAATATCACTTTTCAACAACTTCAGCAAACCTGTCAGTGAAATATTAAACATTACTTATTCAAGATGAATTACACACCCTGAAAACTGTGGATTTCTGTAGGTTGTGGTCTTTTCAGAAGAACTATTAACACTATTTTACTCTGTAGGGTTATTTTAAATATGCTGCCAAGAAAATGAATATAGGGTACAGTGATGGTGAAGTCTTGTTCTAATCTACACTATGGGCTTTTTTTTTTTAACCTCAGTAGCACAACCTCCCCACCTTTCCTATCAACCAAACTAAGTCCTTTAGCAGCCACCCCCTCATCCTGGATTACCTCACTCTCCCACTGTGTACACAAAACCCAGTACACTGAGTGAGGGCTGCCCAAAGCAAACCCCCACTCCTCTGTCTCTGTGGTCAAATGTGTATTAAATTATCACTAATGTTACAATCACATGTTTATGCCAATTAGCCTCCCACTGGGAGGCCGAGCTCTCTACTAGCCTCCTCTCCAACTATCCCAATCCCAAACACTGTGGGGGTGCAAACCAGACCCAGTTTCCACTCCACATTAATGAATGCTAATGAAATCAATAAATGCTCATAATCATTTGTCACAGTGGGATCCTCCCTTTCGTCCCTCCAGCCACCCGGCTCTCTTTCTTTCACTCGTTTCCCAGCAAGTTGCTAAGAATCCGCTCTAAATGAATGCCCCGTCTGTCCTGTAAATATTCGGCCCTTTGTGAAAATCCTAATTGCTAAGAATAAAAATTGAAAAACTGAACCAGATGAAAGCCAGTAATTAATATCGAGCCAAATATTTCCAGGACTGCCCCCACACTTCCTGTTTCATTTTTGAGAAGAACCGTGTGCAAGAGTAGTAAAGGTGATGCGTAGGTAGCGACAGTTGCTGTTAAACTGCTGTGATCAACAAGGCCACATAAAGGGGAACCTGGTTTATTAAGATGGCTTAGGTGTCTAGAATCTGTAATTAAAAGTGAATGAGCGACACAGTTGAAGCCATGCCTTGAGTTTCTAACACCCTCCGTCTCTCCTTTCTCGCACCTCAACACAAACAGCTTTAATTCACAAAGACAGTATCTGTTGTGTACAAAAGAGCCAGACGCGCAGAAAGACAGGCGTCGAGAGGCCAAATTCCTGCTGGATTTTCTCGCCTCGCCTCAGGCCAGCTGCAAGGAAAATATCTCGGGAAGAGAGTGGACAAGCCAGCAAAAACAACCTGCTGACCTGGCCAAGTCATCATTTATGAGTCTTGGAAAATGTGGCCCAAACAAAAATGGGGGTTCATTTGCTTCTAACTATCAGATGAATATTTTTTTGATCCTTCTTTGGCACCAAAATCTTAATGAAGTCTTCACAAAAGCTAATGAAGGGAAAATCCATCATACAACAGGATTTACAGAAAATTTCTGACAATTTATGCAGCAGCCATAGTCATATATCATTAGTCTACAGTATAATTAATAATAAAAAGATTGTGAATCATAAAGTCTTTTATTTCCAGTGATCTGCACACACAAGGCACCTTTTTTTTTGCATTCAGTGTATTTGTTTTTCCATGAAATGGCCTTACATTTCTTCTACATTTAAATGGTTAAC
>VVAS01052459.1:0-10563 GCA_015103295.1 Ptychochromis oligacanthus
GTGTCTGATCACACTACTTAGTAACCAAATTATTTGTCAAACAAGTATCCTTAGATTAAAAATTAAAAACAAACACACATGCATCTATGTTCTTTATTGCAATAATATAAACAATTTTTCTTGGTTTTTAAGAGATGGTCTATCTGTTTGCATATGGTTTGATATTACCGTCATACCGGGACCAGTTTTGCTGTACTAACCATGTTTTCTAGATACCATGTAGATATCACAAGACAGCTAAAATATGGAAAGGTTAAATGTAAATTTAGTTTGAAAATGTCCACTAAAAGTAAATAAAAATGGTTACGTTCAGTTTTTTTTTTTTTATCAGTGTTTGTGAAGGCAATAAAAAATAATGGACTTCAGCTTGGGTGAATTACTATTTTAATAGGTCAAAGATGGTTTAAGACAAACAGCTTGAAGAATAGTGTCACCTTTGCAAAACAAAAACACAAGAGCTCTTCAGACGTATTAAAAATTGGGTTTGTTTGCTCTAAAGTAAGCCGCTAATGTTAGCATGTCCAGCTAACTAGCTTTTAGCTTACATTAGCTAAAAATAACATAACCTGGAATATCTGGAATGTAACTACATAAATTTAAGCATTAGCATTGTAATGTATTTATTAATTCTGTGTATAATTAGCTATTATTGCGTTTGACATTTTAAACTACATGTAATTTATAGTACCACGCTATTATACCAGACTGTTTTAGCATGAGCATTTGCTAACGCTAGCTAGCAGCAGTGACTCATCTTTTCGGGGGGAAAATCAATTATTTGTTTGCTAGAAATGATATACTTAACTGTTAAACCTGAAAGATTTTTTTTTTTTAAATTACTAAAACCTTTTATTGTGATGAAAAACTGTACAATAAGCTAAGTTCACATTTAGTCAGACTGGCATTTTCAAGGATTCAAAGGGAAAAGGCAGAAGTCCGTCACAGCTGACAGACAAGCATGTTGAGAGTGTGGAGTCTGTAATTCAAGCCTAGCTTTAAAATAAAAGTTTCTCGTCTTTCATCAGGACAGGGAAGTGGTATTTATCTGTGTGTGACAGTGACGTCACTAGTTACGAAACTTTGAACTGATTACAAACACAGCTGTTGGTCCAGTGACCTCTCATGGCGTAATGGGGTAATCTGAAGGGTTCAAAGGTTTGTGCAGTATTTGTTTGTGAGGCCTGAAGTTTTCCTGTGTTTTCAGACCCAGTGGGGCTGTTCCATCACGCATGTTTGATTTTAGACTCCGTGACCCTTTACTTCACTTGTACTGTGTTGTTGGTTGTCATTAAAATTGAGCTGGGAAAGTGTATTTTCAGTTTAGCACAACCTTTGGGAAGAAGCTCTCCTAACACAGACTGGAGGCGTGTTTGGTCCCAGGAATGTGTTTCCTGTGCTTTTCCCGGGGGGCACGGTCCCTTGTTTTTGAAGAGTGTTTCCGTTTTTTTCTGTCCACAAAGGAAGAAGAGGTGGCGGCATCCGTCAAGGACACATGTTCCTTGCTTTTGGGTGAAATATTGCAAATTCCTGGAATCAGTTGTTCTCTTTGTGGCAGTAAAAACAGTGTGATATTATCATTTTGCTTTGAGTACACATGGAATATTTAATGTCATCCCTTGTGGCCTTTGTGGATAATTTTATCCAGGTCCCTGTAACTCCTCGGCACATGCAGGCCATGGAGACACTTGCAGAAGACACACATCTGCTGGATAAATACATGCAACGGATATGTGAATGCCAGAGATTCCTGAGATCGGCCTGACCCAGATCCAACATGTCCCACTCATCACAAAGACACACACACACACGCATATGTGTGTGTTCACATATTGGCTCTTTAAAGCACACAGCTAACAATAGAGTCGGGCCTGCTTCACAGAACATGGGGGTTTAACTTTTAAAAGAAATTTCAAATGCTTTACATACAGTAAAAAAAAATAAATCTACTTTTATATAATAATAGCTTCTTTTTTTCCAGATAATACACATGCATCAGTTGTGGCTCCACAGTGTCAGTTTTAATAATGAAAATGGCACCTCAGTTATTACAGAAAACACTATATTCAGGCCACATTGCATCATATAGTCTAGAATGAGTTGTATCAGTGCAAAATGCTTCACTGTTTACCACGTGTGTGTTTATATCATTAACTAGCCTTATCTGTGGTCTTTGAGGCATCTGTGTTTGCTCTTTCAGGTGCTGCAGTGGTGTTAAGCACTAAGTTGGAAGCATTCGTTGTGTGAATGGTATTTGCAAGTGAGAAACTGGTTATTACCGGGGCTGGAATACCATCCACACAAAATGTGCAGCTGAACAGGGGCCCCTAAAGCAAACAAGTTCATCCATCTTCACTGGTTTTGTTGCTACTGTTTGCAGTGACCTAATGCCAAATCTGCATCCGTCCGCATAGCTCAGTATAAAGTACCGAAACGACATGTTACCCGCACACAGTCACTAAATTTAAAGAGTTTATTTTTACTGGCCCAGTTTGCCAGCAGCTTCAGGCAAAAAAAAAAAGAAAAAAAGAAAAAAAAAGGATAAAAACAGCCGCTGGTCAAAGATTTAGACAAATGCAGTGTTATTTTTCCCCTCCTGGGGGCACGTGAAGTGAGTAGGTGGTCCTGGAGAGTGAACAAATAGATCTCACCCATCAGCTTTAAAGAGGTGTTTCTTCCTATCTTTTGGGCATTTTGACTTTAGCTAAGATAAGTGGCAGGGTGGAAACAGGGTCTGCAGGCGGGCACGTTGATCACAGGCCACTTTGATGGACCCTAAAGGTAGCTTTTTTTCTTTTTACATTGTTATAGGGCCGTTTCTTATAAAAACTATCCAATGTGATACATATGTGACTATCCAATATAACTATTACATTCATGCAGAGACATATAAATACACACACATATTTGCAACTGTATAGCTGAAAATAGTAGAATCCCCAAAGTTTATTTTTATTAAGTGCCCAAACTGTATCAGTGCAGACAGACTGAATGCTGGGAGACTTTAGACGCCTTTACTTGCCCATTAAGTGGCACCTTAAACTTCTTGTACTACGGTTTCTTTCCATGTGCAACTCATCTCTTACCTCAGTACCAAATTAAAAGAATCATCTAAGATTAAATGAACATAAAAATGTAACATAACTAACATTATTTTCCCCTTCTATTGTACATATTTTCTCTTTTAGTTGCATTTTTATTTTCTTAATAATTTTACATGCAGACACAGCCCACATGAGTCACACCTGATCAGCAACGTTCAAACAGGATTTCTTAGAAATGCATACAGGGGTGTTTCCAGGAATATTTCAGTTTGGAACGAGGCACGAGGACCCACTGGAAGTCAGAATATTTAACCAGAAATAAAACAGTGTGGAAAACTGGTGATTTTCAGGCTCATATGCAGCCCTGCGCCCTATGACAGGTAGCACAGCACACAAGCCTGAAAATTGAATAACTGTTTTGAAACAAATATTTGAACTATTTACTTAAGTAATATAACAAAAGCTTTAGCACTAAAATATACTTTAAGTGCCTAAAGTAAAAGTAATCTGTTTGGAGACTCATATAAATTATATCACTGGATCATAATTATTACTTTATTGATGTTTTTGTCACTTGCAGCTGGAATTGATTTTACTTAGTTACATACTGCTGGGAAGCTTTATCTATAATAATACAGCATTATATATTAGCGGGTTTAGATTTTTAAAACCTGCAAAATTATGTGCATGAGCTTTAAAATAACTGGTACATGCATTTGCATCCCTAAATATAGTGGAGTAGAAGTACAAAGCAGCATAATGTAGAAATATGTAAATAAAGCACATTAAAACTGTACTTAAGTGAATGTAAGAGGTTACATTACACCACTGGTCCTATCCATGCATTGTAAGATTTGCATTACTCTAGAGCCAAATGGCACTGGGTGTCATTGGGGGGCCAATCATATTTCACTGGGGCACTGGTGCCTCCTCATGCTACACCCTGTGGACACATCCCTGCTGGTACAATCACCAGCGTTCACTCAGCTGTCTGAGGGGAACATTGTTACTAAAGCTGAACAGATTTTCCTGCCACAGACGCCCACCCACCGGAGCATCACTGGTGAATTTCAGCTGAAATTGAATGTGGTTAAGTTTGGCGTCCTGTTTGGCAGGTTACCAGTCCTCATTTCTGTCTCCCCTGTTTTATTCTATTACTGTTTAAAACAGCTTTTATGCCAGATCAGTTTGGATTTTACAGTCCAGTGTGGCCCACACACAGACAGTTTCCTGCCGCGCTGCAGTTTGTGGTCACTGTGTCGTCTGAAGGTGCCTCGAGAGAAGCCAGCCCCTTTTATGGGCGACATTCTCAATATGGTGCTTATTGCTATTTATAAACCCAGAGTCCGTCACAGCGCCACAGAAACCTGAGACGGCTGAGGGACGAGGAGCCGAGGGGGGAAGCGGCGGGTGAACATCATGCTGAATTTGTGTTTCTGTGTTAAATGGAGCTAGTAACATGAACGGATGGTCACGTGCGATGAGATGCCTTTGTTGACTTGACACTGAACATATAGTTCTGCTGTAGCCTGTATGGATTTTTAATAATGGTGCAGGGACACCAGAGAGAAAAATATCTGATAATAAGTATACCGTCATGTTTTAATTATAATATTCACAAGTAATTAGAAGAAGCTGTGTCCCAAATACTATTTTGTTAAGCTTTTGAGGTTAGACAGTAATCAGCAGTGAGTAGTCAAAGCATCATTAAAGACAATGACTGTGACTGTGTTTTTGGCTATTTTTACATGTAAACTGATCAGTCAGAGTGAGTTAGAAGCAACAGAAGGTCTCTTAAGTTTTTCTTTGACACTGTGCACTGCTGCAAGCTAACTCGGTGAACAGAACAGATAGAAAGGGAGAAAGAGCATTGCTTCTGTGCCAGGAGGGCAAGATGTCAGTGCATAGCAGTTTGATGCTGTCCATAGATACCAACCAACTGTTTTTAAAAGAAAATATGCTTAAGTGGTATAAAAGGTGGCTAACTTTAGTGACAGTGAGACAAAGTGAAACTGATGATCCCAGCTGTGAGTGAGAAGGATGTGATGGTTTATATATACACATTTTAAAAAAATAGAATAAAATGCCCAAATCCCCAAATTGAAAATGGAATACCTACCCAATGAACCAGTATCTGAATAGTCAAATATCTGGGAAAAGGCCAAGAGGGTTTGTCTTTGAATATCACCTGTAATCACTGTTGAATGTAGCAAGCATATAAAACACAATAATTCTCATTTGAACATTTTAAGCTTTAATAATCCCTAAAAAAACTGCAAAACACTCATAAAAAAGTTCATATTCATGGAATTTGCCATCCTTATTTTGAGTCTTTCTCTCACTTTAATTATACCAGGGGTGTTTTTTTTTTATTTTGTTTTTTTCATTGGGTGGCACAAGGGGGCTCATAGCAGGCCCCACTTTTAGTCCCACCCCATCCTATAGCTCTTGGAAATATAGTCCCATCACACTCTGGGGGATGTATGCAGGAAGTGTAACATTTCCCTAAAGTCCTACAAGCTTCTACAGTCTGTTTTAAGCCTGTCCTTTTTACATTTTGGGCAAAGTGGCACCATTAAAGGTATGCTGAATTATCTTTTAGTGGCTCCCGTTTGCAGTGTACCCATCAGATGTTCAGATAACCCTCACTGGAATAACTTAATGTAAAGAAAACTTAAAAATGTGATGATTCTCAGCCAAGTTCTGAAGCTTTAAGAAGCATCTTTATTCTCAAACCTCTAAGCTTGGAGATGTTGGTGATGAACATCAGAGATAAAGATATCACTGGAAAGCACAAATCTCAGTAAATCTAAATTTATATGTCATATCTGTGTGTTCAGAGTTGTGTCTCTGCTACCCTAACTGACTGCCTGACATTCATCTCTGGGGAGACACCTCTGATGTAGACTAAACATCTAGACTAACTGATACCTGTGATCATTGATAACTGTGGTCATAACTGCAAAGCACAAAGCCTTTAATGATTAGGGGGTCATTTCTGTTTTCTGTTGTCCAATGCTTACAGTCTAACAGTGGGCAGATTTAGCTGGCTGGAATTGGCTTAACGCTAATAAACAATGTATGGTTTCGCAGTAGCACAAATTGAGAAGGGAGTTATTAAAACAAAGAGGCACAATACAGTTATAAAGTTATTTCTTCCCTCAGAATTTAGACTGTAGTCTCACTTTAACCCAACTCCCGTCATCACTCCTCTCCTTTCAGTGCTGTCAGAGATATATGAAAACGGCCACACCCATGCTGCACTTACAGTAATGACTACTCTCAGTCAGATCTACAGCATAAACCAGAGTCCTCTGCCATAGCTGCTCTTTTTTTTTGTACCTTTTACTGTGCAGCTCCTTGCAGTGGTATTTGGTGATAATCCACAGATGCAGTAAACTTTATTTAAAATTTGATTTCCAAAAAAAAGTTGGAAATTGCAGCTTCTGAGTTATCCTTGAACAGCTTGTAAGATCCCAAAAGGAAAGAAAAAGAGAGGCATTTCATCTTAAAGATTAAAAAAAAAATTGACATGCATGTGTGGTCGCCAGCTGCTTTTAGTGTTGCTCTGCTGGTTTCTATAGGCTGGATTTCCTTTAAATTCTTAATAGACTTTTTAGGCAACCAAACAATGAAAAGGACTTGTGCCCTTGGTAAACCTGCACCACCAGCAGCCTAAAGTTTTTATTTCTTCAGCACAAATACCTGCAATAATGACATCAGACTAATCTATTCTTTGTTCTGTGTTAAGTGGGTAATGTGTCCAAGTAACACACATTTTGTCAGCCAAAGTTTATAAGTGGTCCCTGCAGATGTCTGCACAGCATCTGTGTTTCATTCTCTGTATCTTTGTTGTGGTGTTTGTGCTGTTTTTCACACCCTCAGTCCTGTTCTGGTTAGGTGTTGGCACACACTTTCGTCTTTTTGCATATTTACAGTTTTCAGGCCAAACATGACAAACAAATTAGCCCTTCTTCTGTCAGGAGGTACTTATCATGTAAGTGCACATGTGTATACGGTGCTGCATTTGTGTACAGATGTATTTATGAGAACTGGATACCAAGTTAGCAGTTTTCAAAGCTTCTTCCATGAAGTACATTATTAGTGTGCTTCAGAGTCGAACCTGTGGAGATCAGGATTTCCAGTTGGATCCTTGCACCCATGAATGGGCTGAAATTAAAGAATCATACAGCTCCCCTGGACTTTCCAAATGGTACTAATGGATACAATTCTGATAATAAAATGAGTCAAAAGAGGTTTGTAACACTCCTAAGTGATTTGGACCAGTGTGCATCATGTGGTGAATGTGGAAGTAACGTTAAGTAAACTTCAAGTAGTGACTGTATATAAAAGATGGATGTAGACCCCCGTGGTGCCACCTGTTGGTTTGTAAAGTCCTGTCAGCAACTTGGTGTTTTGAAATTGTCACAAGTGAGGCTTGGAATTGACTGAGAAACCAGTCAATTATGCTTTTGTGACTTATCGTACAATTTGACTCTAATGTGGACTATAATTTATAAAATTAACATAAAGTTGTATTTAGTAAGACTTAAAACTAGCGACTGAGACAGAAAATTCATCAGGACAGTGTTTACTGAGTGAGTAAACAGTTGGGTCGTAGACTTCTATACAACTGAATGTCTTAATGAAACCCCCTGCGGGCCATTAGAAAAAATGTGGGTTTAAGTCACTTAGGCATTGGCTTCACTTTTTTTGATGATGATTCCTAGGGGGTTGACAGATATTCCAGTTTTGTGTAAACATCTACAGAAATGTGTCTGCAGCTGTCTGTAGGAACTATGAATGGGCCTACACTTACAGTACAGTTAATATGTACAGTTATATCATGTTTTTCTGGCAACTTTATGGTGACCATCTGGTGAAGCTCTCAGCACCTGCAGTACAGTGTTTTTTCCCATGAATATTTTAAATTCCAGGAATTCAAGCATCTTTTTCAGCCATATAAGGCTGTTAAACTCTTTCAGTTCAACAAAGTCAGCTACTTATAATCTGCTCGTGGAAGGAGGAGCACTGCAATCCTCTTTTTGCCAAATCCTAATCCTTTTTTTCAACATCAAGTAGTAGCGTTGCCATCCTCTTTAAACATGATCACGCATCCTTTTTCTTACAGTTGCTTCCTTATCTAAACACACACGGGGCTTAATTCACATCCCATTATTCCCCCATTAGTATTCTGCTCTGTACTGTGCATTAAGGTCTTTGTTGAAGTACTGTGGGGATAGTTGGAGAGGAGCCCAGTGTTAATCTGTGATTTATGTGGTTCAGTGAGCGTTTGGACCGGCCTGACGAGAGCGTCACGCTCCATCTGCCCATTGTTGGCTGACTTGAGTGGATAGCTGGCCTCAAGCCTCCAGCCTCTCACCTGCCTACCTCACTATCTCTGAGCTCCTGTCTCATTATTTCTCCAGCTCTCCCCTAGCTGTTTCTGTCTTTATCGCTTCTCCTTTTTGTCTTCTCAAGTCCCCCTCTGTCGTGACAAAAACAGCCTGCTGCACCGTTTTTCTTTGTCCTCCAGCTCTCCTTTCTCTATAAATCTTTCTCCTCACCCTCCACATGTCCTTGTAGAAGAGCACAAATTGTACCTTCTTCCTGCTCCTCCATGCATCACTGCAGCTCTGTGTAGTGTGTCACCGACTCGTCCAGCCTGACAGCCAGACAGTGAAGAAGGGACAAGCAGCTGCCGAGCACATCACAGCGACAGCATCAGCCAGAGCAGGGATTGAAACAGGATGTGTTTCACCCTCCCAAGGGGTCAGAGGTCAAGAAAGGTCATGATCTTCGTGACCTGATCGTGAAGGTTGCTCATTTCTAGACGCTACATAAAACGTGGTGTTGGAAGCTGGGTTTTAACTAGAGATTGTGGATATTTCTGTTTTTTGTTTTTTAATTATTGATTTTACAGAGGTATTTAGCCAGAGAGGGAGGAACAGGGAGTACTACACAGCCTGTGAAGCCCGCGAAAACAGTTGTATAATTGCTTGGGTGCCTGCCTTTGCAGACTTTTAACAGACTGCGTTGCAAAGTGTGACATGGAGTTTGAGAGATGTTGGTGTTTAACAGTCTGTGAGGGTCTTATGCTGCTTTTACATCTGTCCTTCCAACACAGAGTTGTCTGGCCAAATACTTCACATTAGACCATTTCCATATGTGCACTGACAGCATAGTGTTACAGTTTAGTCCTTTGAATGATGTGAGGCATACATTTTTGTTTGGTTCCAGGCACTTCTTTATCGTAATAATTACAACTTGAATGTTGGTCGGAAACTTGGATGTTTAGTGATATGATGATGATGTTATTTACTGTGTACATTCAATTAAAATTATATAAAATAAATAAGTCACAGTAGTCATCTCCAGGCACTTTATATTGCCAGGTAACAATCCTAGATAGAAACCCAAAGATCCAGTGATCCCCTATGAGCAAGCACTTGGTG
Organism: Ptychochromis oligacanthus; assembly: GCA_015103295.1. Classification (NCBI taxonomy): domain Eukaryota; kingdom Metazoa; phylum Chordata; class Actinopteri; order Cichliformes; family Cichlidae; genus Ptychochromis; species Ptychochromis oligacanthus. The sequence continues at coordinate 9,497 of VVAS01052459.1, forward strand.
ACAGTGGGGAAAAGAAACTCCCCTTTAACAGGAAGAAACCTCCAGCAGACTCTAGGAGGGGAAGCCTTGTGCTGCAGCTGGTCTGGGTGAGGGGAAGGAGAGGAGAGAAAAGAAAAGCAGAGAAAGATGACAAACATTAAACAGGACAAAACAGGAACTACAGAGAGAGAAGATAGAAGAGTTAATGACACAGTGATGGGTTATAAATGCATCAAATCTCACTCTGGTGACAAAGATAAGGAGACTTATTGTATTTCAAAGTTCTCCAAAATGTCTTTTATTCACAGAGCCCAAGGTTGTTCATTTTAGTCTAGCAAAAAAGCAGGTGCACTCAACTAAAAAACAAAACTCCATAACAATGTGATGGCTGCTGAACCATTAAAAAAACTCATACTTCTAATGTTTCATTGCCACAGAAAGACACATGTGGCTTTCTCTGCTTTTCTCACACATTTCTGGGTGTAATCTTTATCAAAGCACCATGAGGACTCTGCTTACCATTACCATTAACACATCAAACTCATCAAGAAGAACAAAAAATGAATCTGTATATATATTGTTTTTACCAAAAGCACACAGAAGGATGTGTGTGTTCATTTTGGCCTCATAGCTGTTGAGCTGTTACCGACTGTTTTTTCAGATGGAAAGGGGTTAAGGCAGGGGTGTCAAACGTATGGCCCTGGGGCCAGAACTGGCCCACCAAAGGGTCCCAAAGTGTAAAAAAGGGGGGCATAAATTTGGGATTTTTAATTTTTTTTGTTAGTTTTACAGCCTTCTTACTAACAAAGACACAACCCATGGCCTGCCATGCTACACCAGCATAAACAGGTAAAAGATAAGCCATTAAATTACAGAAAATTAGGTGTTTTTTTTATTGTTGTTATATCAGCAAATAGCAGAGATTTTCCTGTTTTCTCAGTATTTACTAGAGAATTTTTTTTTTTTTTTTTTTTTTTTAAAAATAAAAATAATATATTATAAAAAAAAGGGGTATTTTTTTTTAAATTAAAAAAAAAAATTTTATTTTTAAAATAAAAAAAAAAGTCTGGGTAATTAGCTGCCAGTAC
>VVAS01052485.1:3222-13468 GCA_015103295.1 Ptychochromis oligacanthus
AATACATTTTATCTTGATCACATTCTTAACTATCACTGAACGCATTTCAATGTGGCTATTATGACAGATAAAGCTGCACTGAGTGCATCCTCTTTTAATTTTGTCTTTTTGACAAGGCAACAGTGGCACACCAAAGCTTTCTAAACAATTATAATGACGCTTTCAAAACAAACAAAACTGACAATTGCATCAGGAAACACTTGCAAAGTAAATCTGTTTAAGTGAGCTGCCTAATGTAGGCAAATGGTACGTAGCTGTTTTTTCCAGCAAACTGCCATCAATAGCGGACAATACTCAGAGTATTCAGTATTCAGATATGGCAGTTTATAAGACAATTTCGTTATTTTGCTCATTATATAGTGTCTATTATTACTCTATGGAATAAAATCTTATGGGCATCCATTCTTTCCTTGCTGCCCAATTACAATTAAATCAAATTATAACTTTTTAGGCAACTTCTGTGAGGGAAACTGATTCAAGACAGGTTTCATTGTGCACCCCCTCTTAAGCTTCCAAACAATCTAACGCATGACTGATGTAAACTAGAGTTTGATTGAAAACATAAATACATGTTGTGCCTGATGTTCTGTGTCCCTCTTTTAGTATGTCATTTTACATCTACTGCAGCACACACATCAGGTTTGAAGTACAGATCTTGCTTCATTCACATTTCTTACAAGCCCTTAGCCCACTCTCTCCTCTCTCTCATATATTCCCCTCTGCTCATGCATACTATTTGAATAATATGTTCCTCCAGCAGCTGCATCACTTCAGCAACCTAAATCTCAAGTCCAGTGGCACACACAAATACACCCACACAAACACACAGGAGGAAGGCACAAGACTACTTGATCCAAGCCAGCCACCTGCAGCTTCTCCTCTCTGTTTTGTCTCTCCCTGCAGTTACACAAAAGTGCTATCCAACAGTGCTTCATTGTGAGTTTCATGCTTGATAGTGCCTTTATGTGCGTGTGTGTGTGTGTGTGTGTGTGTGTGTGTGTAGGCAGTGCATGTATCAACATGAGCGCTTGACACCTGCCAGCATTCATTCTCAGTGTTCCTGTATGAATCCCTGTATGCATTCCCATGTCCCACTGTGGAACTGTAGCTGCAAATGTCACAAATTCCTAATAATGCACACGCAAAGTTTAACTTTCATTTTTGTGCTGTTCTTTTCCAATTCACAAATAACAGTAAAGGACCCACACACATGCAGAAAAGACTGTACGTACCTGCCAGTGATACTGAATTATGAGTCTAAGATTCAAAAAAGGTATTCCCCCAACATCAAGCCCATTAGGCATACAGTATATTCCCATTGTTGCACTTCTAAATGAGCCTCATACATCATACAATATGCCACCAGACCTGCACGGAAAGCATTTAAAATCTGTTTAATGAAAAACAGCTTAGCAGCAAATTAGAGGCTAGAAAGTGTTTAAAAACCATTTGAGTGTGCATGTTCCGGTTATGAAATAAGTTTTGATTAAGTGTTTGATGCAAGGACTTATTTTGACACAAGACAAAGATGACAAATTTCCCTGGCAACAGAATGAAACTCAGTGTGTGCCCACACATGGTTCAAGCACGCATAGCGCTTCAGTCGTGACTGATAGGAGTGCGTTTCTTGGATTTTGTGCATGTGTGGCTGTGTTTTTAATTTTTATTTCTCCAAATGAGCTTCTAACCCTTCACAAGAGGATCATCATCAGCTCAGCTCAGCAGGCGACCACTTGAGTCAGTCATTATTAAATTATATATCAGCATCAAAAGGGGGTCGTCTGTGAGTATATGCTATATCACGGCAATCAGTTAACACCTGTGCTGATAGCATAACATTAAAATTAGGTGTTTCTTTTTTGAAACTGAAACTGAAAAAAAATTCAAATTCAAATCAAAAACATGACATCAAAACAAAAGAAAAATACAAGTGATTATCCAAACTTTGGTCCACATACTCAACTTGTGTCAATTAGAACAGCAGAAAAGGCCAAAAAAATAAGGCCATAGAGCACAGAAATTGATATTCAAGACCTCCTGCAGCAAAAGATTTTTTTTTTTTTTTTTAAATCATCATTATTATGGGAGGGAAAAAATATATATATCTCTTACATTTAAAGTTGCCCCCATGTCAAAAACTGATTTCTGAACATCATTAATTTTAGTCTCCACCATTCATATATTTTTTATGCCATTACTTCAGTTTGCAATAATTTTTGGGCTCAAAAAATACTCATCAAATTGTAAATTATTTATAACTGAAGATGTCATTGAAATATAATTCCTTTTGCATTAACCATACAGTATATTAAAAAATGGACATAGCTTTGGGGATCGGAAAAGTGAAGCCAATGCAGAAGTGTCTCAAATTTGCATTTGTTCTAATGTTCAGCAGAAGATGACTCCTCTGGTTGCAAAAATTGATGCAGTTGTATAGAAGTCTGTGAGACTTCACTTGATCTTTGACCTCAGTAAACGCTTTTCTGGTCGTGATCATTAGATTTGAGGCTTATAGAATAGAACATGTTGTTCATCAACCCATCCTTCCATTTTCTTAATCACTTTGAGTTAAGAAAACTTGGGGTCTTTAGGGTGGGAGGGCTGGAGCCTATCTGAGCTGTCATAGGGCACACAGAGGTGAGGCGGCGTTACTTCCACAGTTCAAAGACATGCTTGTTAGGTTAATTGGTGATTCAACATTGGCCGTGGGTGTGGATGAGAGAGAACATGATGTTCGTTTTCTTAATTATGGTTCTCACTGGAGTCAAAAAGAAAGATAAAGCAAGGTATGTTTTAGGGTGTGTACATGTGATTGCAGGGCTGTAACCAGGGGTTAGAAATTTAAGGTGCAGCACCTGTGCTCCAGTGACCAGTAGAAAAGGCTTCACTTCTGAAGAGACTAGGTCCTAGAGTTGTCACATTCTGTTGGTTTTACAGAGCGTGCGGAGTGTGAAAGGTGAGGGCACAGAAGCAGGCAGGATAAAAACTGAAAACGAGCCATCTTTTGAGGCTGTTAACAAAGTCCGAAGAGAAGCAAGAAAAGTCCAAATGAGGAACATAAAGTAAATCCAAAGGCACAGGGAACTAAGAAACACTTGGAGCATGGAAACAGACACTCAGACAAAGACTAAAGGGAGGACACCACTACATGTCCAGAGCACGGTAATCAAGAGGAGTGGAAACAGGTGGGGAAAAGAGAACACAGCTGAAACTAATCACAGAAGACAAGATAAGGGAAGCAAAACTAAAAGCAAGGCACAAGGGACAAATAACAATCAAAGTAAAACAGGAAGTAACTAAACACCAAACACAGAGACAGAGACTTGACAAGAAAACACAGGGGAGGCAGGATAACTGAAACAAGGAATATAAACAAACTAAAACCATGAACAGAAACTAGGTGGCAAAACTAACTGAACTCCAAATGCAAGATTACCATAAATAACAAAACTCAAGCTGCAAAAGTAATGAAACAAAAGCTCAGGAATAATACATGAAAAGAATTGACAGAGAATAATCAATAAATCTAGAAAGTCCACAACTCAAAAATACTGGGTCAAAACCCAGGACCATGACAAGAGTTGCACTACACTCAGACCCAGAAATTTTGAAAAGTGTGAAGGACTTTTTATTTTATATATATCTCCCCTCTTTTGTATATAGAAAAATGTAGCATTATGTTTATAAAACAATAAAATAAAACAAAATTACGAAATGCAGAATTATTCCTTCACCTTAAATTAAAATGGCACAAGGTAACAAGTTACTTAATGCCTCTGGCCCTACGCCTCTGATTCACTCCTCGTGCCTAAGCCAACCAATTATCGTTTCTCATGAGTCACACATCAACCTAACCATCTAAATACAACCCAATCAGAGGCACTGATGGGGGCTATAGCTTTGTAGAATCCTTGTAAAGGCTTTTCAAAAGCCATCTAGAGCATCACACATTGATTCATGCCAATTTTATATTTTTTTTTTGAAAAGAAATTACAGAGGTCCAGACCTCGGTGACCACATAGCTGGTTATGGCCATGCGTGACTGGCAAGTTGTCCCTCGTTTTCCCAGTCATGATCCATGCTTTGCTCACACATCTTGTTTTAAAACACCACGATGGCCAAAATAAAGACATCAAGACTTCACTGTCCAAAAGGTGATGCCAAACAGCTGGTGTTCTATTTTGCTGTATCTTCCCATCCTTCCCATCATTTGCCTTTTCCCTCTCTCTCTCTCTTTCTCTCTCTTTGTCACCGTAATCTTCATACTACAATCAGGTTTTCAACAAGAAAACTTTTGATATACACACAAGAAAAAAAAAAACGGCCTGTATATCATAAATGTATGTATAACATGTATATAAAAATGTATGTATATATAACAAAATATACAGTATTATAGAGATGTAAGATACAATGAGATGTTTGTGTTATAGGATTATTAGGAATATTTTAGAATTCCCTTTTCTCATTTTGTCTACACCATCATTCCTCATGTTTTAGATAGCAAATTCGTAAATAAATAAATAAATATAGAAATAAAACAGTCATTAAAAACAATATTGCATACACATTTCTGGACTAACTTGGGCTGAAATAAATAGTCACACAAATTACAAACTGGAATCAATAACTCTGACATAATTTCAATAGAAGTGCAGCTTTCAGAGGAACTTTTTGCTGATGAGGTCTTTTCTGTGTGCCAAAAAAAAAAAATGTAATGACTCAGTGATGAATAGGAGCTCTTTAAAAATCAGCATGGAGGTTAAAGGATTTGACCTTCCAAAGAAATTTGGGTTTTTATTTGCAGCGGGAGCTAGAAATTATGTTATGAGCTGGTTTTTGTTTATTCTTTCCACCTCCTGTACACACATGTAACACACTGTATAGTTTACAAAATACCTGTAAAACATAAGTAGCTCTCCCCATTTCGTGTTTTACCCACTGGTTGATAAGACAAAACTCTGATTCTAATTTTGTGAATCTAACAGCATGCTGCCACAACAGTCCCCGTGCGTTCATGGAATAGCAAAAAGCACAAATGCATTCTGACATTTCAGCACTTGGTTCAGGATTCAAACAACACTGCAGCAGATGGTGAGACCCTCCACTCATCTATTTCTTGTGCTCCCAAGCATCACTAAATGGCCATTGTTGCAGGCCCACCAGCAGGTTAACGCAGTCAAATAAAAAGAGAGTACTTTAAATAGTGATTGTGCCATCGATATAGAATGTGACTGAATTTAAGTGACAGAAAACCAATGGAAAATAAATAAGAAACAAGAGTAACTGCAGTCAGTTTGTTCACTATAGATCAGGAATAAAAATGGGGTCTTAAGTCAGTTAAGTTGTTCAGTTTCTTGGCTATAAAGTAGTTTTAATCAAATCAAAGACGGAGCTCAGTAGCAGGTGGTCGCTAAAAAGTTAAAAGTAATTATAATAAAAGAGGAACTGATTATGCCAGTGTGAGTAAGCACTTAGTGAATTTGCTCTTGGATAACTTAATTGATCCGGAAGTTGGTCAGCAGTCATTTTGTGATGTGAGTTCAATGTGAGTTCAATCACACTGAAATGCTGGGTGAGTGTGCTCACAGAGTAACAGGTGTACAGCTGAAAAAACAGCTGCAGCATTATGAAAAATTAAATCACCTGCCCATCCCTTTAAAGACAAGGATAAGAGAAAGAGGCACAATAAAGTTTCACTTTTTCTAAACTTATACCAATAAAAGAAGTCTCCCAGCATGGACCGTTCTTTCATCCCACTGGGGAGAGCACAGCCAAAGAGAGTTGGAGGACCAGCTTGTTATCTGTACCACATGGTCTTGAGGGAAGCAGTATCATTTTATTTTTAAGGGGAAGAAGGCACTCATGCTCACACGTGCACGCACCTGCTGAGAGGAAGCAATTCCATTTACGGATCTCCCGTGTCTTCCAATCCACCTCCCCTGACAAACTTTTACATGCATACTGCCTCACAAACCTTTACATAAGCACACAACTGTTTGCTTTTTTCTTTTCCACAAAAAAACTGCCAAAAAGTTTGCCTTAATAATTTCTTAGGTGACCTTCAACCTATTTTTTTGTGTTAGACGTGACATATCACTAAGCAAAACCAAGTGACAAATATCACTGCTTCACCTGAATGATGTTTTAAGTTGCGTTGTCACTTTAATAAACTCAGTGACTCATCGCTTGCTGCATTAGCATGCACATAATGTACTTGACTGACTCTGTGAATATCAATTCTTATAGTTTCCCTTTGTGCACTCAATGGTGTGTGTGTGTGTGTGTGTGTGTATGCAGAAGACTTGGCAAAGTATGTGCATGCATGTGAGTGCACAGTGTAATTAACTTGCATAGGTTGGATGAATATTGAAGTAGACTATGCATGTGCATGCACATATGTGTACATGAGAGAATATGAATGCAGCTAGCAGTTCGCCATTGTGTTGTTAATGTGTCCATCTGAGTAACAGGCAGCTGTGTGCACACAGACTTAATGCACTAATGCAGTGCTGGCTAATAGAAAGAGCTACTGCTGAAATCACACACTTTGAACAGCCTATTAATATAATGGGATGGGTGGAAGGAGGGAGGAGAGATAGAGGTGGGAAATAATAAGGAGGGGGAGGATGAATGATAGTAATCGGTAGGTTGGAGTAAACTGGGGCACAAGGAAAAGAAGGAAGGAAGAGCGAGAAAACAGCGACTGGAAGTGAAGAAGAGAGAGATAAGGAAGGATGATAAATGGAGAGAAAGATAATGCAGGGAGGTGGCAGATCAATATTAAATATCTATGGGGATGAAAAGAAGAAAACAAAGGGATGAATGATAAGGGAGAGAAAGGAAGAATGGGACAGAGACAGACAATCACATCCCCATAATTTGATGAATGGAGCGGTAAAACAAGGAGAAATTTGGGAACAGTAATGACAGATATGCAATCCTAGCAAAACCTCCTTAATCACCTGCTTGTGTGGAGAAAACAGTCCACTTTATTTGTTATAAGTAAGCAAAATCACCTCTGAATCTTAAGAAAAAAAACACTGAAATATAGTGGGGAAAATATAGGATTTAAAGCTAAATTCCAGCTCATTAGGTTACAGATCCACAGGTTTAGCATAAGCAGAAAAAAAGGAAACCCAAAAGCACAGACTTCAGTAACAACCAAACCCTGCAAGTGTTTTTCAAACTTTTAGAAAAATGGAAAATTCACTGGAAGAAGGAGATTTTTAGGAAGTTGACACTAGGACCAACTCTTTCTTAGAGGCTTTCTGTGAGCCTAACTACTCAACACTGGTCCCTATTGCCTCCACAAAGCCTTCATCATCAGAAAAATACTTTCAGTCAGCCATCAAGTGGCTTACTATATTCAGCTTAGAAACATCCTTTTGTCCACCCTTTTTGCCTTTGTTATGGTTCTATCCATCTTTCCATGGGGATTTTGAATAGTGACTCTATAACTTAAATTTTCTCTCCACGCATCTTTTTTCTGCTTCTGAAGATTGAGTCCACTGCTCATTTTTTTTTCTCACCTTCTTCTCTCCCTAAAATCCACTTTTCTCCTCACGCATTTCTTTTCTTTTCTCAAATTCACCACTTTTATTTTCCTTAATAAACCCAAACTCTTAAGAGAAGAGACAAATGAAAGTTATTTTTTATATCTTCTCTGCTTTGCCTTCAATTATTTTCTGTTGCTCTCTGTTCATACTTTTTCCTCAGATTTTGTTTTTAGTTTGTTTCGTTTTTTTCACACTTCCATCTTCTTCTCCAAATACCATGTATTTAGTTAAAGCCAGAGTGCTGGATGTAGACATATAACTGAACCTTATAATCAAAGCCTGTATTTTGTTGTTTAGCCATGTTTTAAATCTTATGTCTGTGGCAACACCAGTAGTGATGCATTTTATTTAAGCTAACAATGGTGTGGTAAAGTTTCTGTTGCTTCAGACAAAAAGAAACTATGAGTTCTAAGGAAGGATTACAGTTGGGAGTGATTACAAAGACAAACGCAGATTACTACTGGAGAGTTTTTCCTCATTTGGGGCATATGTCAGCACTATAGACTGTATGTAAAATACATAGCCACAGTGAAGTCACCCATTGACTTAATGCAGTTATCTGACAAATTATTTGTCAGATAACTGCATTAAAAATCATTCAAAAGGCACCACCAACACCAAAGAGATGATCGAGGTCCAGTTTAGTGACTTGAAATAGTTGAGGAAAGACCTAGCAGAGTTTCACAGCCACCTGCTGTTTAAAGAAGCCACACCCCAATAATGTATACTTAAAGACTTAAAACTATTTGATCGGGTAAGTTGGAAAAAATTATAATAAAGAAAAAAATCACCCGCATACAGTTTTCACAAAGGGGAAATACTGCTATAGCTATTTTGTTTTTATTTTTTTTTGGACTCGCTTTTGTATCCAGTTTCAAGTGGCTATTCTAGGAACTGCAGTTTGTGGCACATTTATCATTTTTCAGCCCCGGAGGCTGTCTGCAGGTTAGTAGGTGACAGTGTTTGTGTAATTATTCTCACTGCCAGAATGGGAAGATAAAAAGGGAGACGCAACAGATTTAATGTCAACTCATTTGTACTACCAACAACTGTATAATTAATATTCACTGGCATTTTCATTCGCTTTACAAGAACTCCAGTTTACTAATGAAGAAACATACAGTAGTGTTACCCAGGTTTTTTTTTTCTTCTTTTTTTTTAACATATGTTGCTTTCATAAATCTTTGCTGGGAAATTCCTCTTGGAATAAGAAGTATTGCATTTAATGCCCTAAGTAGCAGTAGCAGCAGAAAGATGAAACTATTGGAACAAATAGTCCAGGATGCGGTAGTCATAACTGTGCACTATGACATATCTGTCAGAAAAGACAAAAAAAAATCATCACCCACAAAACTTTTTTTTTTTTTTTAAAGTGTCAGAAAGTAAGCAACACAATCTTTTGCCATCTATTTTAAAGTCTTTGAGAGTTTAAAAAGGTAAGAGCAATGAGGGCTTGGCACAAATACTGCAAGTTCCCAATTAAAAAGAAAATAAAAAGCGCTTTTATACAATGCCAGTGTGGAATTGACAAATTCTTTTTTCCTTTCTCATCTGTCTTTCAGAAATCAAAGGTGTCCAAGTCCTCCACCACAGCCTCTGTATCATTCCCCGACCTCATCTCACTGCCTTCTTTTCATCTCTACTCCCTTGCTCCCCTGCCGTCTCTCCCCACCTCAGTTCTTCTCTTCACTTATTTTCACCTCTGTCCTAACACCCCCGCAGATGTCCTGTTCTGTCTCTCCTTGAAGATCCAAAACCCAGTGCCTGCATCTGTACCCATTCAGACAGGAAGCCCAGGACTTTGATCAGTTTGCTTTAAACTCAGGCAAAGAAAAAAAAAAAAAGCTTGTGCCTCACAACAAAATGCAGCTGAAGTTGTAGCAATGTAAAAAGAATACTGGTCTGTCATATACTTCAAGGTTTTGGTTGACATATTTGTGAACTTCACAGAACACATACACACAAATGAGTTTGCCATCCGTATTTGTGCCACCTATAGCAACCTGCACTACTTCCTCACTGTCTTTGTGAATATCTCCACGTTAAGGTTTCTTTTTGTAGGATTTTATGCAGCTTAAAGGCTGTGTGTATTTGCAACTTCACATCTTAACCCACCTCCCTGTCTCTCTTTTTCTCCCAATGTCCCCATCCCATTCTCACCTTCCATTTAAATCTCCCATACTCTTTCACACATTTATGTCGCTCTGCTCCACTGTGCCCCTCACTGAAACTCTGTACCACTTTGCTTTTGTACGCTGGTAATTCTCAAGTTGCACCCAAGACCAGAGTCTTTTCATCTCCTTTTATGAACTTTTCAGTGGAGCCTAATTTTTGTGTCTTTTAGACTGTGTGTTGTCTAGGTTGTCTTTTTCAGTTTTTACCATTTAGCAAAGTGTGTCAGGGATCCAAACCACTCCCCCTCAGTCAATCATACTCATGCCCCAACACTTGTCACATATCTTGATTGGCTGTCAGCCTTGAAGTGACGTGTAACCCAGTACTGGAGTACCTGCCCAAAGAGTAAAAGCCAACATGCATTAGTGAGGTAACAGTGTTCATTTTAAACACATTAGTTGCAGCTTATTATCATGCATTTGTCTGGCAGAAGACTTTTACTATAGTGTACTAACACTAATAAAGCAAAAAAAAAAAAAAGTTATTTATCTCATTTATGTGCACTTCTAAAT
>VVAS01052501.1:0-10695 GCA_015103295.1 Ptychochromis oligacanthus
TGACCTAAATGTGCTTCTTCTTTAGCCACTCCTTTGTTGCCTTGGCGGTATGTTTTGGGCCATTGTCATGATGGAAGACCCATCCACGACGCATCTTCAGTGTTCTGGCTGAAGCAAGGAGGTTCTCATCCAAGATTTTACGCTACATGGCCCCATCCTTTGCCCCCTCAATGCGGTGAAGTCGTCCTACACCCTTAGCAGAAAAACAGCCCTAAGTGTATAGGACCCTTGCTGCTCTTTACAGTCTCTACACGTTCGTTGTGGTTTCATCCAACCAAGTGACTGCCATCAGTATCTGTAGAGCACTGTGATCTCACTAGCAGGGCTAAAATTATGCTGTGTAAGGCGAGGAGCCTTAAATGCTGAAATATATACATACTGTATTGATTTGTGTATTAAGCAAACAGTGTTGTAATGGTGTCTCAGAGGAGCCAAATCACTTGTGTATGTATGTGCAGCTGTGAAGCAATTACAACAATGCCAGCACGCAGATACGCTCTTCTCTGAACATCAAAACGGCGCATGCCATTTAGGCATGTTTAATACCTAAACAAAAATTGCTTTCCACATATTCATCACTTAAGCCAGAATTGCTGAATAGCGGCCTGATGTAGTTGGAGACCGGCATCACAGCTGCTCTGCTGGAGAAGTCAGAGTGTGTGTATGCGCACAGGCATTGCCAGACTAAAATGCTATATCACTAGAGCTGTTGGGAATGACAGGAAAGAGTCCAGCGCCAAGGCCGCAAGTCTACAATCCTGTTTTGGATCCAAACGCAGCATTAGTAGAACCTTGATGTCATCACTCTACCCTAAGGCCTGATGGGCTAGCTTTTAAATGAATCCTTTTAACAAGCCTAATCAGACGCTGGAAGAGCCAGCTTAACAGCATGTGAGCGGAGCAAACGATATTACAGCTTTAGGTAAAGGAGCAGAGAGATGATGAAGGGTCTGAAATTACATTTAAAAAAAACAAACAAACAACAAAACAAAAACTGCATTTGAAACAATGATTGTTCACTGCAACATTAATGTATGTTTTCAGATTTCGCATAGCAAGCTTAATATATAAGCTAAAGTATTTACCTGAGCTATTTAGCTTACTGGAAACAAGGTGTATAGCCTGATTCTGTCCAAAAAAAAGCCCAGCAACTACAACGGGCCACATGTTATATTTATTCTATAAAAACAAAAGTGTAAATCACAATTTGTGATTGGTGTGGTGCTTAGTTGCTGGTTGCCTATCAACCTCATGTGAAAGCAAAACTACAGGAAGTCAAAGCACCCAGCCCAAAAAAAGAAAAAGCTTAGGTTGCTCGATTTCCAGTTAAGTTAAGCTTTTGGCTCAATCTCCCAGCTTCTTCTTACTTTTTGCCTAAGGGTGGCTGATGTCTTGAACTTTACTTTTTAACTAGCTTTGGATCAAAATCATTGACTGAAAAAAACACACACACACATATAGACTAGAGTGATCAAAAACTCATAAAAAGTTAGCCTTGAAATTAATATAATATTAATATTAATACCTCGCCTGCTGCCATGAGTCAGAGAGACTTCTGGAGACAATTCTCATTGGGAGCTCTTCCTTATCATGATGAGCAAGAGAGAAAAAGAAGTGCGGCTTGGCCGATCTATTTTGGGTGAAGCAAGCTTGTATGAGTGCTTCACTTGCTTTGAGGAAGTGGAAGTGATTTGATTTTTCTTTGCTGCGTTGTCCCCTAAAATGCGCGGGCAAGCAGCAGTCACACCGAAGAACAAACACACACACACTAAAAGGTAAAATTATGCGGAGAGAATATAAGCAGACAATGCAGCATGAAGGCTATTGTCAAATATATAACTACAAACAGACTTCAGTCTTTCTCACTTTGCCTCATATTTATATACAATATATGCACCCAGACATAATGTTGCCATGCAACCATAACTAAAACTTAAAAAAGGAAAGCTTCCGCTCTATACGCGAAGATAATGTATACTCTATACATCAAGATAATTATTGGGCTCCTGCTTCTCAACGTATGAATTTTAAAGAGGGCAGATTTTATTTCCTATCAGCCTGAGTTGCATTGAGCTATGAGCTAATCAGCACAAGTTAATGTACAAAAGTGAAAAGTGCACAGGGCGAGTGATAAGGGGTTGTGACCCATTCCTGTATGAAATGCCAGACATTTGTCATGCTTTTTCAAATAAAAGAAAGACTGACACTAAGCAACACAAAATAATGATTCTTAGACGACAAGTTCCTTTGCAATATTTTATTGGTATAAAGGTCTTGAATTTGACATATTTGATACAGTAAGTTTTTTTTAAGTTAATATTAACATTAAGTTAACTCACTTCATATGGGCTTTATTTGTGAAGGAGTTATCGTGCCACCATTTCTGACCATCTTTACAGAATTATTATAATTAAAAATCCTTTGTCATATAATTTTCACTAACATGTGCAATTCCCACTAAACCTAACAATAAAAATTCACTTTTCCACCTATTGTCTTAAAAGAATTGCCTCCCAGGATCTGCAGAATTTTGATATTCTTTTAAAAACATTATATAAACCAACTGTTGTTTTCCATTTGAAGTGGGAAGTCAGAAATCCAGAGCTTTTAGCTGGAACTCCACTTCCCATTCAATAAGTCGGAGCAGCTACACCAACCCCGACTTTGCAATCCAAAGTGGCAGCAGCGCACATAAGCAGTAAATAAAACTTGTAGTAGAACTTGTAATCTGAACTATTGTGTGTATGGCTAAATAAGCCACACACACAACACTAATCAGGTTCGATCCGCAAACGTGTTCCATCGGTGTTTTTAAGCAAAAAAAAAAGCAGGCATTGCATTCTAATCCAGGCATGACTAGTGATGGCTGTATGGCTCTAAGTTGCTAGGGAGCAAAACACCGCCTATTGGAACATGGCAAACTTCAAGGTGACGTCCCTCCCAACTCTGACATCCGAGGTAACACGAACGTGGCTTCCTCTAAGCAAAGTGATGGCAGCTGTGTTGAGACATTGTTCCTATGAACAGCAGCGACTGATGATGTATCTGCTTGTATAAATCAATGGGAACACGTTAGCATGCTGACATTAGTAATTACCATGTACTGTCAATGTAACCTACGGCTGCTTGCTTTTAGGAGCAATCATGATCACAATTATTTTGGTCTGTATTGCAATCTCATTATTTGACACTTTCCTTAACTGAACAAACTGTCCAAACTGAACTGGACTATCGTTTTAGAGGTAATTTTATTTGATTTTAAATCTAATTCAAATGAAAAAAAAAAATGAAAAAAGCCTGTGTGGGTTGTGGGGACACAGGTTGTCCAGTTGGGAGTTTTAGGCCCAGACTAAGGGGGCTTTCGACTTAGAGCATGTCTCACTTTCTGCAGAAAAAGGCGGGGGAGGAGAGACCTCCAGGCGGTAGAGAGACCTCCAGGCGGTAGAGAGCCTCGGAAAACCTGCACAGCAGCAACATTGTGAACAATGAAGAGCCAAAACTGGCAGCCAACTGTCGTACGCCTCCACAAGTGGACCAACTTAGAGACCTAGAGCAACCAGAAGACAAAGGGAGCCACTAATGACCCTTCTATGAGCTCACCTATGGAAACCTTGTGAGTTTCTTTCTCTAAATAATTCTTGTTGACCAAAGGCTCTCTTTCTGTTCTTTCTGTCATCTTGGCTTCAGCTGCACTAAATAGTGAATTTGTTCGAGCATTTAGGAAGAGGCGACTGTGCACTGAAAAGGAAAACGGTGATTTATTACACAAGAAAAATAGAGAGCTTTGTAAGGAAAATGAATGCAAAAGAGTCATTGTTTCTACACGACATGGACAAAATTATAGGGCTACACCTCTAAATCTTTGAATTCAGGTGTTTTCAGTCTAATTGCCACAGGTGTATAAAATCAACCACCTAGCACATAGTGCGTAAAAGTCGTCAACACTCCGCTGACTCAATAACTGCAGAGTTCTAAACCTCCTCTGGCAGCACAAAAACTGTGCACCGGGAACTTCGTCGCATGGGTTTCCATGGCCAAGCAGGTCCTTTAGGTGTAATGTATAGGGGCCTTAGTACTTTTGTCCATAGAATGTATTTTTTTTTTCATCCTAAATGAATTTAAAATTCAGTGAATCACCTATTCCTACTATAACCAATTTCATGCATTGACAGTTGAGGCACATTTGGGTTAAAATACACCCTTTCATAACGTTAACTAAAGGTTAGAAGAAAAACTGCTTAAATCTGCCACTATCTCTGCTCGCTTTCCAGCGACAATGTCTCTCTCCATGACCTTTTTTCTACCCAGTAATCAGAGCTGTCCCAAAATGGCCTCCAGAGTGTGTGAAAGTGAAAATGCTACCTTGGCTTTATGGTTTGTGTTGGAGAAAATGTGGATAGAAGTACACCATGATAAAAAGTAGAAGGCTTGAAAACAACTTTTTTTTTAAACCCTTTTACAGTCACTTTTTTTTTCAATTCACCACAAGGGGGTATTTCATTATTTTGACAAAACAAGCATTTGCAGACCACGTGATTAATCAGTTCATCGCTAAAAAAAAAAAAAATGGGAGACCTCACAATCTTACTGAGGTCCCAGTTCAAGTGCAATAGGAAACAAATGAAATGCTTATTTTTCCTACTAACTACATAATGAAGCTAGGGCCCTCTTTTCCTACCTTTGTTCTACCATGACCTTGTATAAAGAACATAAAGAATGGTATTTCCGCAGAGATACCCTCTTTTCCCTAGTGTTAGTGTTTTAGAGTAATGAACTCTGCTTAATAACAGGTTGTCGGTGCAAAGCAATGAATGATCATCAATTAAAACGGCCTGGGGGAAAAAAATGGAAAACACATAGACTGTAACCCTTGGTATCACAGGAAAGCTTATGTGCTTACACACATGCTGCCACTTGACTACTGCAGGAAAGCACATTTTTCCTCCCCCTGAGGATACATCACAACAGGCAATGATGATAAGTTGAAGTCCTTAACATGCAGCTATGGTTTTGCAGACTAAAGACCCCTAACATGTGAAAAGCCAATCATTTTTCTCTTTCTGCACCCCTGGGGGACTGAAGCATCTAATGTCAGACAGTGTTAGGGTCCTGATCAGAGCTGTCTGGGCTCGAATGTGTGCTATAATAGAGTAAGTGTGTGTGTTGGGTAGGAACTTACGTTTTGCACATGCGAGGTGTGCAGGACTACAGTTGTCATCATACTTTCAAAAAGTGTTGTCTTTGTTACTGCACTTTATTTTCCTCCAAAAGTATTCTCTATCTGTCTTATTTATATTCTTTCACTGACACTGGCACATGGACAGAGGCACTCGCTGGGGGGGGGGGCATTCACAATTTACAACCTGTCTTTCCCAACAAAGTATCAGTTATACAAAAGCTTTTTTTTTTTTTTTAAGTTTTTATCCAAACCTCAAAAAGGTGCACTCGTGCGGATTTTCTGGATTCTTTACAAAGCACCGACACATTTTTGAACGTGATGTGAAGAAGAATGCGGAGCTACAGCGATAGAAAACAAAAACTAACCTTCTGAGTCACAGTCACCAATATATGAAGGCGTAATGGATTCATGTTTGTGCATCAGGATGTCACAGAGTTTCTAGCTCTGCTGGATGCGCTTCCGGTGCTAATGTGCGGCTCTTCAAAAATGTAACTGCAGCTTGGGACTTCAGGGGTTACAATGATATCAACACAAGAAAGTGTAACTGGTCAACTGTTTATATTTGCTCCTGTATGGTTAAATGCAGACAAAAATTCTGTTTAGCGTGGATTAAAATGCAGCGCAGGGCCAAGTATTTTCTGCTGTTCTTGGTAATCCTAGACAATGTTATATTTTGCAATCTTGCAAAGCCATTTCAAGTGCTGCTCGGTGATTGTCACAACCATTAAGTGGCTACAAAAATGGAAGCACAATTACTTCAAGTAGGCTTTATAATTAATGTGAAGGACTTCTTGGCATAATCTGTTCCTGTCTGCAAAGGGAAACACATGTGTGAAGTCAGGAATTTTTTGCATTTAGGTGCTTGTGTTTCTGTTTGGGGCTGCATATACAGATTACACTTAAACAAAGATATCATATCTAAATAGCACTTGTACTTAACTGTAGTTGTCTTAATATATCTGGGAAAACTTTTCAACACCATTGTTTTATTACATTACGTGCTAAAATTGCAGCTGAGAGTTGGAGAAGAGCTTTAAATATATGCAGCATTACACCCTGACACTGTGGATGTCATCTGACCCGATATTTATAGTATCCTTTGATACCAAAATTCTGAAAATGCGACGGTACTTGATTTTTTTTTTTTTTTCCAGTACCGTTAAGAGGCATATGTATCGAATGAGGTTGTCAAAAACACTCACACTCGGATACTAATTGATACCAAAAATTACTATCAGATTAGATATTCATTTGCAAGAGTGCTAATACCAACAGTGCCGTCTTCGTCTCCTCCAGCGGACACACAACTTCCCACAGCTTGGCAGACACACAGCCCCTCCCCTCACTAGCAGCTAAACACGTGAACAGTTGCTTACGGCCCTGAGCACGGCCGATTTCATCTGATCTCAGAAGTTAAGAATGGTAGCCCTTGTTAGTACTTGCATGGGAGGCCACCTGGGAATACCAGGTGCTGTAAGCTTCGGGGCGGCTGTGGCTTAGGCGGTAGAGCGGGTCGTCTACTAATCGGTCTACTAATCATTGGTTCGATCCCTGGCTCCCCTAGTCTGCACTTCGAAGTATCCTTGTGCAAGATACTGAATCCCAAGTTGCCCCCGATGCGTTCATCGGAGTGTGAATGTGTGTGAATGTTAGCTAAAAAAAGAAAGCGCTTAAGTATAGATAAAAGCGCTGTATGAATGAGTGGGTGATTGGGTGAATGAGGCATGTAGTATAAAGCGCTTTAGGTACTCGAACTGAGTAGAAAAGCACCATATAAATACCATTTACCATTTAGAGCAACAAACTTAGCGAAACAGCTTAAAAACGGATATAAAAACAGATGCCTTTATGAAGAATTTCAGCAAAGCTCCTGTTTCAACAACACTACAGTATTAAACAGGTATAAATGTTAACCTGGCCAACGGACACGTTAACGTTAGTCGTTTAAGTTAGCAATTACCCACATTAGCTGTCTCTTAGGTTATCATTAAGGTAGCGGCCAGCGGCTATGGCTAATAATAAAGCAATAACGTTATCAGCAAACGTTATCAGTCCTGCCTGTCTGTAACATTAATACAGTGTTAATTGAACAGGATGACACAATTTGTTTTTATAAATTTGTGTCTAAAAGGCCTTATGTTTCTCTTAAAGTCCCAGATTGAAGCTAAGAAAAGTCTACCAGCAACTAGACAGAAATGGTGGCAGCCTCCGAAGTCCCTGCTGGACATTGCAGCTGAATGTCATCGAGAAATGCTTCAGTTCCTCATACCACCAAAATAAAAGCTTTTAAAGTCGAATCACTGTTCTACCACCAAATAACATCACATAATCTAACAAATATGTGAAAGAATATTCAGAAAATGTCATTAATAAATATGATTTTATAATTAAGTCACCAAAGGTTACCTAATGTAAAATTACCTTATGTTACAACTGTAAAGCTAAACTTTTTGAGAAAAAAAATCCAAATGAATGATCTTTTCCTGGGAAGTAATAATTTCAAAACAAAAACCTTCAATCTTACATGAATCATCCATCCACTGCACACTGCAGTGGTGCTACAACGATCAACAGGTGACACTTAGTTATAAATAACTCTCTTCCTACAGGGGCGTCTACAGCAGGAGCAGCTGAACACCTCGACAGAGGGACATAAATCTAACTGCACTTGTAGTTTGTTAAGTGAAAAGTGAAACAGGCTGGTCACACACCCACACTCACTCCCGTGGATTCGATCCATTCCTTATCCCCCACCTGAACTATTGTATTCAACGCAGTTATCCCAGTTATTTGAGGCTTTTAAAGACTGCTGGAGTATTGAATAGAAAATTCTTTCAACGATGATGCAACTAAAAAAAAATTTTTTTTAAATCAAATGCACAAATTAAAATTGCTTTATTTTGTTACATTTACCTTAAGGATGCTGTTCTTTTCAATCATGTAATGAATTTCACAGTGCACTAAGACAATCTCAAGAAACTCAATGGTAATAATTATATTAATAAAATCTACTTATATAACATGATGGTACTGAAGTTAATCGTAAAGTAAAAATCAGATCGCATGACAGCAGGAGTGCGTAGTCTGCGCACTGGTATATGGGAGTGGCAGGGTGCATGGCTCCTTTCACTGCGGCTTGATCAGCATGCAGGCTGAGATGTTGGGGAGAGCGGTGATTGAATACAGAGGCGGCAGGCCTCAGCGCTGCCTTTAATCTCTACTCCCCATTTAAGTTGGCCTCTGTGTTGCTGCTCCGCCGAGCCTCAGCTGGGGCATAAAGACACCAACACACACAAACAAACACATACACACTGCCACGTCTGCCAGGCCTTTCCCAGTCCCATCTGTCTTCTGGTATGTCTGTGCTTTTGTGCGTCCCCATCTCTGATTGACTGTTTCTCTTTTTTTTGACTGTTTCTCTTTTTTTCATCCACCTTTTGGTAAGTTAAGCCTCTGCCCTCCATTTTCTGTCTGTCTTAAATACTGTATACAGTAAATAAACCTGAATATTCAGTATATTAAAGAAATAAAAATATACAGACACCAAACTGTTGCGGAGTCCTTAGTGTAATATTGGAGTTTACCTTCAAGGTATTTTATAGTGTTAGTGCACATGAACGATATTTAGAGCACCATCCATTTTTTTATTCCCCAAAAGGGAACAGCAGACTGTATTTAATAACTGGTATAATCACACTGAATGAGTTTTGGAGTTGGGTTGCAGTTACAGTTATCTTTAGCAATAAAGCCCCACTTTCTTTATAGGATTTTGTCATCATCTTATTGCCGTATCCGCACTCCTTAAATCTCATCATTTATACATCTTTAAAATAAACTCCTCACAGGTGCATCAGTTGCTGAGTTGATGGGTTTTTGTTTTCAGGTTGTTATGAGGAAGGTAAGCATGTGTTACAATTGCACCAATCAGTGTTCTTCCAAAAAAGGAAATACAAATTGTAGCTGCTGTAAAAAGCTTGTCTGTGTGCTCCTATTAATTGTTTCTTTTATTTTAGGGTGAGCAGAGAAAATAGAAAGGTCACATAGGTAAGTCCACAAACCCCATGAATCTTTGAACCTGATTCATAATGACTAGTTATCAGTAAAAAACAGCTAGAGCCTTATTTAGTTTTGTTTCTGTATTTTTAAAATGGCATACCAAATCTCCAAAAAGGAACAACTCGCATTTTTTTCAGGTTTGGTGAAAAGACTTACAGGCTATTTTACTACATGATGAACACATTTATCAGGTACAATTTAAGTCATTGACAGTGTGTAGAAAAAAAAAAAAACTGGTTTAAAAGGCCTTAGAAAATATTGTTCATAAACCCTTGAAAGTCAAAAATCCATATTTTTGCACTGAAAGCTCCTGTAGTGCCACAGCCTTTTTAAGGTGTATGTGAAATTCCAGTTTGCTGAAGATAGTGACCCAAGCAAGCACAGGGAGAGGATAACTGTTCTTGAGCATTTTTAATTATTTAAAAGCGGAAAGTCAATATATGAAGAGGCAACTTCGTACTTCTTTCCCAAAAAGAAGGAAACTGCCCCAGGGAGTATAGCACTACGGCATAGTGTAACACAGGGAACAGTGTTCCCATGTTTAGACAAAAAAATAAGTCTGCATAACCAAAGAAAAACACTGGACAATATAATACTCCCTACTGGGGAATCGCCGAAAAATAACATCAATAAAACAGAACAAAAAAACAGATAGAGACAATGCAAAGTTTATGCTAGAAGAACCCAGAAGATACTCGTCCAAAGTACTCCCTGTGATGGACAGGATACGCTGTTAGGTGCAGGAAGTTGGCAGGAGCACCAGGCTGAAAGTTAATATTTTTGTGTCCCGGGGGGGGAAAAGGAGACTGTAAGCACAACTTGGGATAAAGGAGATGAAAACAGAGAGATGCAACCCATCAGAGCCTCCACTCTCACTGATGGGTCCCGGCTTTTGGCTGCTTTTCAGGTGAACTGTTCCAGCATCAATAAGCAATGAAAGTGAGGCTGAAGCTGATTGCTACATGAAAATTTCAGATGGCTCTGCTATTTTGACATGCTTTGAATAGACTGTGTAGAAAATCAAAATGAAAATCGTGAGAAAAATACTTCAAAGTATTTGCAGAGTGGTGCGTCTTCTGCATTTATGTGCTGTACTACAGCCTAAGGTGTAAATGTTACAATGTCTGCCTATCCAGAATATTACCTACAGTAAAGCAAACAAACAAACAACAACTCTACAACTCTGTTTATGACTAATGCAACTATTTCTAGGTACTTTTTTGTGCAAGTTGTGCTGTTGGAATTTAAGGAAGAAGTTGCATCTCCATCCATGGAGATACAAGCACAAATATTCATTGTACTTATAGGAAGTAAAGATAATATAATGAGAAGTGGCAGTGTACAAGCAGTAGATCTACTATTGTCTGTGTTAATGCTGGAGAGCAGGGGGTATAGCTTGGATGCACTGGCTTTGGCAATATTATACTTGATCTTTTTTTAAAGAACCACAAAATTCACAT
>VVAS01052547.1:0-16465 GCA_015103295.1 Ptychochromis oligacanthus
GAGGGCGCGAGGGGAGGGGGAAGGGGAGGGGGGGGAGGGGGGGGGGGGGGGGGGGGGGGGGGGGGGGGGGGGGGGGGGGGTCCTGCCTCCTTGGATCAGTGACATCCCACATTCAGTGCAGTTTTTTTCTGTATTTTTCATCTCGACTTTCTCAATTCCTCTTTGACAAGCGTAATAAGACATGAGCCAGCTGCTATTATTTGTCAGACATATTCTCAATTTGTTCTGAGATTACTTGGATTCATAAAGGCATGAAAATCACAAGCAAGTTTATCTCCTTTACCTTTCTGCAGTGGTATTTGGAGGTAAATTCATACTACTGACTACTACTTTTCTGCAGGCGCTGAATGAATGTATGTGATTATATCTTGTCAGCTTGCCTAGTCTTTACCGTTTGTGCAACTTTAAACAGGAAGCGTAACGCAAAGTCAGGTGTTAAGTTTGAGGCAATGTAAGGACATGCAGTCAGCCTTTTTCGTAATAACTGAAAGTGCTTTGGATTGACTCACTAGCTTTGATTGTAAATGAATTCTGAATCTCTTGGGTCTTTTTTCTATATTGCTTTCCCTTCTGTTTACTTATTGCTTTCGATAAGCTGCACAGAAGTTGCTGCTCCACAACTCTGTTTTTATTTAGAATTGTGGAGCTGAAAGATCAAATATATAGTCAAATATATCAAATATATAATTATAGTATGGCGCTTTGTATTAGCCCTGCAGAGAAACAGTGTTTCTTTAAGGTTGGGCAGTAATTCGCTATAATCACATTCTTATAGGATTGTGGTTGACCTCTAAATTGCACATGCCCACATATGTGAATTTGAGAGACTGTAACCAAGTAAGTCTCTCCTGGACAAGTTGCTTCCCTGTCTTCTTCCCAATGCATGCACAGAAATGCTCCAAGTCCATGGGGACCTGAATAGAAATGGGCTGGATAAAAAAAATAAATCAGTGCCTGATGCACAAAGAAATCAAAATCCAGCTGGCTCCATCACTGTACACTTCTTTATCCCACCTGTACACTCACCAAGTATCTGTCTCCCACACAAATGCTTTGAAATACAGGCACTGACTCAAGCTGTAACCTTCAGCGTTAAAAAAGGCTTGACACACACATACACACACAGAGGCAGCACTAACAGCAGCATATGAGCCTGACTGCCTGCAGTATCCCATTTGTTTGTTTTGAGCTGCAGTTGGGGGCCACTTGTCTTCACAGACAGACCTATTCAGGTCTGCTAAGATAAATGCTTCAGCTACAGTAAGACAAAGGATTAAATTATCTTGGGACACTCCCTTTGTACATGGATGTCTTAAAATGCGTGCATGTGTGTAGATGTATTTAGTGTGTATGCCTGAATGAAAGGCTGAGGAGCAGATAGAGGGCAAGAGAAGCAGCCCGAAAGAAGCAGATGGCTTGGTCATATTGTGAGCTTCGGGAATGCTAATGTCTCTGTTTTGAATTCCAAGTTATGACCTCTGCTCACACCAGTGAATTAGACAGTCAGGCTTCAACATGGAAGATGGACTAGAGAGTAGATAAGACAGGGACAGAAACACAAAGACTGAAGGTCAGCTAAACTGTAGCATAACTATTCAAATCATCTTTAAGTGTCATACGACAGAAATTAATATCTCCACTGATCCCATTAGGATATGAATGATTAGAAGGTGGGAAAGTACTGATCAAAATCACTGAGTTATTTACCTGAGATTTCACTGGCATTAAGGTCAAAACAAACAAGACACAGAAATCTCTCACACCCCCAGCAAACACTGTTTCCTCTATCTATCCATCCATCCATCCATCCATCCATCCATCCATCCATCCATCCATCCATCCATGCATCTTCTTCCACTTATCCAATTCAGGGTCGTGGGGTTACTGGAGCCTATCCCAGCTGTCATAAAAAAATGGGAGATACCCTGGAGTAATTCTTATTATCATTTATAAACTTTCAGTTGAATTGGATTATGATGATATAAAAGCACAAAACTGTGTCAGATTAATCAATCTAAGAAGATTTTAATTATAAACTCAAGGAAATTAATTATTTAAATGTGGCTAAAACCCTGGCTGAAAAGCAGTGTTTCAAAACAAGACTAAGTTGCTGTTAAGTTGCTATTTAAGCACCCATTTTACTGCTTTCCCCCCCCACTTTGTTTTTCTTAAATAACGTTTGACATCTCCCATGAGCCATGAAACCACATGTAATGGCCCCAAGTTCTTGCGCTGTGTTTGCTGAGTTTTAGGTTCCTGGTTTGTTTTTTGTTAGTCTTTCCTGTATTTCTAATGTTCTTATTTTCTGGTTTCCCCAGTTCTTCCCTGTCTTGCCTGTCTATATTGTCTGTAGTGCATCTGTCCTCCTGTGTTCCCCTCACTCTGTCATCTTGTTTAGTTGGTTAGTCTTCATGTCTCAGTGCAGTTATTTGTCTCTTGGTTACTTCCTGTTTTACTTTGAAGGTTATTTCTCTTGTGTCTTGTTCCCACTTTACCTCTTGTTTTTTTCTTTCCGTTGTGATCATCTGCTCCGCCATTATGTCCCCTGTGTATACAGTCGCATCTTTTCTTTTGTCCACACATTAGTTTTTGCTCCCTGATGCGCTGCCTTGTTTGAACTCCCGTGATCTTCACCAGGTGACTTTAGTTTCTTTTTTTTCTTTTTTGATTGCTGCTTTGTGTTCTTTTTGTAATTTGTTAGACTTTTCATCAGCTGCAAGAAAGGCTCGCTTTTTTTGTGTCCTGCATTTGGGTCCTACACTCTACACCCTGACACACAATTCACTGAACTAAACATTAATTTAATTATTGATTTGCCTGACATTTGTGAAAGATCAAGTTTCTTTATGGAGGTTAAATTGTTTAAACTGTTCAATCCATTGCACATTTCTAGATCCAAGTTTTATTTAATCTGGAAGTGAAACTCTTGAGATCAAGAGCCTCCATTGCTAGAGCGTGCTGGGCCCAGATAGGCTGCATTAACGTAGCATGTTCTTCAAAGATGTGAAACACCGCAGCTCCCAGAGAAAACCCACACAAGCACAGGGAGAATATGCTTTGATTATTTTAGTCAGTGAATGGAAATTAATTTGAAATGTGTCACTGTTTAACATGTTTGCCGCATCTCAGCTGCTTATTTATTACAAGTATCATCATTTAACAGCAAATGGGTACTTTCTGTGACCTCTTTGGAGTAAAAGTGGAGCAGTGGGAGTGGAGAGAATAGCTTATTGAGAGGCTGGAGCATCAGAGTCTCTCTTGTTCCAAGTTAATTTCAGGCAAACTACCAGCAAAAGGCCACTGCATGTCAACAGTAGTTGCCACAATGTTAAACAAGTAAACGCTGTTAGCATTAGCTAGTTCACTGACATTTCAAAGTTCCTGACTGTTGAGTGCCTCACTCTGACTAGATATGACCTTTCTCTAAAGATTTGTTTACCCTGAAGTTGATTCTTTTGATCTTTCTGCAGATCCGAATATTCTGCATAAAGCCGACATTTCTGCCGCATCATGACTGAACCACAGCACCCATTATATCCAGAAAGGCTGAAACTTTCATGTTGACTATCCACATCAGACTCTGATGTCTTTCATCATGGTGTTTACTTTCTTTTCCATGTTTTTCTTCCTAAGGTCTAGCCAGATAAGGTGGGTCACCAAGAAATCAGCATTACGTTCGTGACGTACACTCACCGGCCACTTTATTAGGCACACCTGTTTAACTGCTTGTTAATAAAAAGTATCTAATCAGCCAATCACATGGCAGCAACTCGATGCATTCAGGCATGTAGACATGGTCGAGACGACCTGCTGAAGTTCAAACTGAGCATCAGAATGAGGAAGAAAGGTGATTTAAGTGACTTTGAACATGGCATGGTTGTTGGTCCCAGACAGGCTGGTCTGAGTATTTCACAAACTGCTGATCTACACAGTTAAAAAAAAAAAAAAAAACTAAAAAAAAAAAAAAAATCCGTAAAAATACGGTACAATGTACTGTTTTAAAATAAAGGAATTTTCCGTATTAATTTTTTAACTGCACATTGAATTTTACCATTTACTATTTCTGTGAAAAAATAAAAATAAAAATAAAAGGGATAATGTACTGGCAGAAAATTACCAGTACATTTTTTTTTTTACAGAGTACTGGGATTTTCCCACACAACCATCTCTAGGGTCAACAGAGAATGGTCTGAAAAAGACAAAATATCCAGTGAGGGGCAGTTCTCTGGGTGAACATGAAATTGTTAATATCACAAACATCCCTCAAATCACCCTGCAGGCGTAATACATTTGTATTTAGCTCTAAATAGGTTACAGCAAAAAAAAAGAAAAGAAAAGAAAATAAAAAAAAATAGACAAGGAAACATGATTTTTCTGTATAAGAATGTTGTTTTTTTGATATGACTTGTTATATAAACTCAGTTTCATTTTGTTTTGGCATTATTAACCCTTGTTTAAAATAAGCTCCACTATAAACTTTAATCAATTTACCTACTTGCTAATGTGCCATTCTTTCTCTTCAGAAAACCAGCTGCGTTAAATTGTTGGACACATTTTGACAAACTGAGGAGCGCATCGAAGCATGATGGGGATTCACCAAGCATGTAAAAATTCAGTCGTCCATGAAATAAGCAGTGCTGCCATTCATCCTTCATCTTCATTAGGGTCAGCTCTAATCACATGATCTTGTAAACATTTAACCATGTGACATTAAACTGACCTTACAACACTTCCACATCATTACACATATGTTGATAAACTGTGTAATAACATCACTATGCTGAGTTATGCAGCTTGTAAATAAAGAAGTACTATTAGAGAGAGACAGAGGGAGAAAATGAGTTTCTTCTGAGCTGTCTCATTAAGATTCAACATTTGTTCTCCTCACAGTCTCCCACTCACTTCAGGATGACAACAAGAGAGAATATGTGGAAGACAGGAAGGGAAAAAAGGCAGAGACTTGGTGAGCAGCAAGAATGGCACAGGACCACAGAATGCATCGTTCGCTCCCCCGCCATCCTGCCTGCCAATGTCCATTTTGCCACTTCAAGCACAACACCACAGACACACCCTCCTCCTTCACCCTTGACTGTTACCATGGCAACTCTTTGTTTTCCAGGTCAGTCTCTTGAGGAGGACTGCCTAAGCCAATCATCAAATAAACCCTAGTTCAGAATAAACACACACATGCACACATTATTCAAACAATCCCATTGTGCTAATATTACCTTTTACAGCAGGGCTGCAAATGTGAGATTCTGTTGAACTTTTGGTGTAGACAGCATTGAGTAAATTTCCTCCTCTACAAAAATGAATGCTGAAAGAATCCACCAGATGGGAATTTTGCTTTTTGGGTGGATCAGAGGACCATATTTAGTAGCTACAAGGACACAGGCAACAAGCCTCAGTCCAGATTCAAAGCAGTGTTCAGTTACATCAAAGCACAGACTGCATATAAAAGATGTAGAAGTGCCTTAAACCTGCATTCTTTCTAACAGCCAGCAGGGGCGACTTCTCTTGCTGGAATAAGACTTCCAGTTGTATAAAAGTCTAAGCAAAAACAGTCCTTGGCTCCTTTGCTCTGTGACCTCAATAAACACTTTCCTGATAACTTTATGGTCTCAATCGCTAGTTTGAGGTCATTTTGAATATAACATGAAGTTCATTTTGTAAATTATGGTCATTACTAGAGTCAGAAAGGATAATTATAGGAGGGGCTCATTGGCTTTATGACTTGTAGTTTCACAGTTAGATCCACCCCTCCTTCGTCACATCCAGTTTCAAAACACCAAGATGGCAACAGCAAACACGGTCAGGTTGAAGCTTCATAAGCTTCATCAGAGGGCTTCATTAGCCACATCTGTCTTTTATGCTGTCTGTGTATGAAACACAACATCTGAAGGGAAAAATTTATTGCCATCACTACAAATGAAGATGAAACTATCAAATCTGGAGCTGAATAAAACTAAAGAAACCTATGCCAAAAATAGTTCTTCACCTTTTTGATGCCTGTTTTCAGCTACAATGCAGGTGTGGCTTTAATGATATCTATATATGTTAACCCAATCCCTTTGGTACCAAGAGGATGGATTTTAATGAATTTGGTGATTCCTTGAACTTTCTTCTACTGCCACCAGGATGTTGGCATTTGTGGTTTTGAATGAAATGAATGTTAGAGGGAGTTGCCATGCCAGTCCAGCTGCTCACCTGCTTAGAGAAGGCTGACAGCTCGCCTTTTGTTACATAATGTTTTATTCACTTTACTGGTGAAGGCTCAAATGAAATCACACAAATACCCCTTTTCAATTGTTGTATCCTATGTTTTTCAACTAGTTAAGACAGTTTCATTTCATTTATAGTATCATTATTTAATATTTATTATGCAATATAAAACACTTGGTTCTAAACAAGGAATTTGATTGGAGAAGAGGGATTCTATGAGTGCAAATATAGAGTATAACATGAGTTACACACATAACCTATCTATCTTAGATTGTAACAAACTTTGCACCGCAAATATGACAATGTACTGCAAACAGCAGTGGAGTTGAATTCATAAATGGTTGTAGGGCAAAGGAAGGAAAGAAGCCTAAATACGTAAATGCAAATATTTAGGTGTGCTCATATGCTAGAGGCAATGGGGACATTTCCCATCTCTGGTCAACATATCCATGCCTTTGCTAAATTATTTTAATCCCCCATAGGGACAAAAATGTATCCCCTCCTATTATTTTTAGTGCTGCACCTTGTAAGAATCTATAGAGCACATAAGAATAAAATCAGAAACTGACTTTCACTATTAGTGCTTTCTCTCCTGTGACAGTAGAGATGGCACTGCGTAGCCGGGATGATCCAGGTCCCGTTCCATACTAAATCTACCTTGAGCCATGCATGGCTTCTAAGTGTGCCAAGCACCACTGTTTCACCATGAAAACTACCAGTAGTTAAATGAAAGAAAAACGAGAAGCATTCAGGCCACCAGACTCTCATAATTTACAGGACCCTTACAAAAAAATCCTAGAAATGTTACTACTATGTGTCAGTGTCAGACATATGCCTGCTCTTCTACATAAGAATTCCCTAGAAAGGTGAGATCTGTAACTTCTCATTTCAGTTTATTAAACTGCAGTCATGAACTATAAAGTCACAGATGATATGAAGGATAATGCTGAAGAAATCAGCCCACTGGAAAAAAATTCCAAAACATCCCCTGTCCCCCTGTCCCCTTTTTTTTCCACAAATCACACCCTGCTCATATAACATCAGATGAACTGGACAAATTAGAGAAGAGTATAAATAAAAGCAATACTGGAAGGCAAGTAAAATAGGCTTTGAACTGCTTTCAAACTTGACTCAAAAACATAAACATCAACTTTCATTTCTTTAAGAAGACCTAGCTGAATACTGAATACTGAAAACGGGAGCTTTACAGCACTAGCAGCTCCGGAGGGTTTAAATCGTTGCATGAATGAGCCTCGAGTTAACTGTTCATGGGATTTAATGCAGGACCCAGAATTCATTTCAGCAGATAATGTTTTCAAAGGTGTTGTAAAAGCAATTGGAAGGGCAGGAAAAAGTGGAAAAAATATATATTCCCCTGGTTTCACCTAAAGACTAGCATATGTTAACATATTCTGTAATACTAAATGCAGATAATGAAAAATGTGTACTAATACAAATCTCAAAACTGACTAATGTCTCATAAAGTGTGAGAAGAATATAAGTAAAAAAGTATTATAGTATTTCACTGTGACATTAACTGAAGAAACAAGATCTACTGGAGAGAAAGACAGGGAGGGAGAAGAAGGAAAAAATGTTTGAGGGGTAATAAAAAATCCCCTCTGCTTGGCAATATCTCTCAAAAATACTTAAGCAAAAATCCATCTATTGCAAAATCACTCCATCTGAAGCCCAAGGGGGGTAACAGCTGCAACAGGCTGCTTCTGTTATAGCCCCCTGTTTCCTTGGGAGTAAAACAGCTGTCATACGTGTTACCCAGAGTGAGGAAAGATTCCAAATACCAAACACAGCCTAAGAGTCACTGCTAAACATAAACAGTATAATGTGGAACTAGAGGTTAGGGAGATCGGGGCTGTGGTTTGGCAAAGGTAAGATGTTTTATATAAACATACAGGAACTATGATGTGGTGTGTTATTTACAGACAATCAAAAATGTAATTTAAATCAAAAATACAAAATATAACCAAAAAACATTGTCTTGCAGGAAAGCTCGCTATATTAGTTAGTAATTAAGAGTAATGGAGCTGTCTGATTAACCTGTTAGCTCATCTGAGTCCCACAAACCACTAAAGTGACTATTAACAGACTCTTATTTTACTGGTTGCACAGTGTATGGAAACACACATTGAGTAAATGTAGTTGATAAAAAGCAGTTGGCCTGCAGTAACGTGGAAATCTACACAAACTGCCAGCAAGCGAGTGTACAGAAAATGCTTATGTGCTGACTGGCGAAAGCCCACTTCCAGCCTACTTGCAGAACGTTTTGTGTTGGCTGAGGTAAATAAATGACCATACTGTGGCCTTGTGCCTACGACTAATTCTAAGCCACTCTGATATTCAGCACTCAGGAATCCCTCTTGTGTGATATTGCTTCATTACAGCACGGTTAAGCCAGAATAACAGATGGGAGATCTGCTTGTTTTGTGCAGGAAGGCTGTTATAAAATAGCTACAGAAAGCAATGTGCTTATGCAATATTTTTGCCTGTAAATAAAATATAGCTTCAAAAATTTATTCTGGAAATTAAAAAAGCAGCTTCTCACATATGTTGTGCACATTTTTGTCCTCAGTTGCCTGCTGTTTGTAGTCGTTGTGATTTGTTTAAAAACTACTTTAACACCACATAATGTTTCTGATCAGTTTGCTTTTGAGTCAACAAAGTCCAACAAGTTATCAGTTAAATAAAGTTATTCTATTACTACATGGACACAGCAAAGCAGGAGAATTACACACATTTTGCCTTTTTAAAACTTGTTCCATGTGACCACTCCATGTAAATGCGACCAGAGCAAGTGACCATCACCCAGATTTACTCACAGTGAGCATACCTATGGCCTGGCTAGGTGGTTCATAGGGCTATGCTGACCTACATTTTAAGAAAGAACATGAAACACTGTTTCATAAAGATTGCCTGGCGACAAGCCCAGCTTGCAGAGAGCTAAACACAGCTAAATGGCCCCAGAGGGAGACAGATACTGGGGCAATTTCACAGGGTTTAATTGAAGCTGTCAACTGGGTTTGGTTATTGATGAGAGGGAATGAGTTGAGAGAGATTATGAACTTGGTGGAAAACAGGAAAAGCAGCCTTGACATCCCTCCAGCTCCCATTCATGGTTGGGACTGCCACCGTGCACCCACATCACTGGCAGGGAAAATATTTTGACTTGGATGTAATGAGAAATTCTCCCCACTACTTTCCCTCAAATAGGCTGAAATATATAGGTTTTAATCTGATTGTGTATGGAGATGTTGCTAATTAAAATCTATGGCTGTTTGCAGTGTTGGCTGATTAAATTCATTATATTTTTGTCCAAGCTTTGACATAAACAGGACCAGAAATGAGAAGAAAAGAAATTTAAAAAAAAAAGAAGCAACAAGTAATTTTTTTTATTGTGTAAAGATTTCTTATTGGCATTTAATTGATACATTGGGTTGTAATAAAGCAATATTTAATTAGGAAAATCAACATCATTTATGTTAACTCTCTTAATGTATATATAATTATATATAATTGTGTAATTTAATTTACCTTTCAATTTCTTAGGGATCTGATGCGTGAAATGTCACAGTTTTGTCAGTGACCCATACCTGCCTGCCACACTGACCTATCATTCCTCCTGTGTTGTCTCTAAAGTCTAAATTGCTCCCTGGCTGACACAATGCTCCTCCTGATCCCTCAGTCCGAGGTCTTTCACAGCCCTGCTTCATGTTGATCCCTCTCCAGAAAAAGCTGCTTTCTCCTCAGGCCTCTAATCCTCAATCTTTGTCATCTTTTAATCAACAGTGATTATTCTTCAGCAGTCTTCACTCTCTTAACTTCTGTCAGGTCCTTTCAAATCACAACAACGGCCACAGCATGAAACTGCTGAGCCAGGTAACTTCTTGTTAATTAGCAGCGATAATGGACATTTTGACAGCTGCCTCATAATTGTATTTAAGCTGGACAATACACCGCAGTATCAACTCTGTTCTCCAAAGAGACAGCTCAGATATCAGACCACGCCAAAAACATCATGTACTTCTACTCCCACAAAGCTGTCTTCCACATTGACAGAATCCTGAGGAAAATGCTAATAATATTCATTGGATGTGGTGATGGCCATTGTATTCAATGACAGCACAAAAAAGAGCGAGCAAAATTGGGCTGGGAAATATCCCCTTAGCTTGTTGATAGACAGACAGACTGAGCGGTAACGGCCAGGCCCGCTAATACAGTTTGGAGGCAGGCACATGAAATGACTTCTGGGTTCGGTCAATCACACTCACCTTCTGGGAAAACAGGAGGAAAATATTCATCAGCTTTCACACAGAAAGACACACACATACTGTAGTGCACACTCCATCAGGCCTGGCCTGCCTTTTTCGCCTGTTTTTCCACATCTGTGCTTAGTTGGATGGAAATGCCTCAAAAACAACACACCTAAGTGTTGACTAAAATTAACTGTAAATTGAGGGCAAGCTTTCCAAAGGGTCAGTGTTTGCCAGTAGGGAAAAAAAAAAAAATCATGCTTTAATGTTTTTCCTTTCAGTTTTTCTATTTGTGAGCCCAACCTGCACGCCTGCACATCCTGAAAAGGACCATAAGAGCATGCTGATAAGCTTTGTGTGGGTTTTTGTTTAGTTCTAGTATCATTGGCCGGCCGACAGGCCGAGGATAAGTCACTGAGACAGCGCCTGCTCGGCCACACAGAAGAGCAGCAGCACTCCTAATAGAACAAAAGACAGTCAGATGACACACAGAGAGGCTTGGTTTTTATAATCAGTCCAGTCCCTTGTTGCACTGGCATTTTGTTTATCTGTGTATGCACAAGTGTGTGTGTGTGTGTGTGTGTGTGTGTGTGTGTGTGTGTGTGTGTGTGTGCATTTGTGTCTCAGACCTGTATGAAAATATGTGCCAGTTGACACAGTATCTCCAATTTGTTGCATCTGACTGCCTGATGTAGTGTGTGTGTGTATGTGTGCATGTTTGTTGTGTGTGAAATTGTCACATCAATCCTCTCAAAGCAGTGGAAGTTTCAGCGGGGTGTCACACCTCTCAGCATCTTTTTATGCTTTACTGGACCCAAGGGAAACACACAGAGTCAGGCTGGAAGATTGAAATCTGGCCACCTCCACTCCACATAGACACAAATACATGACACATGTTCCACTAGCATCTCTTTATGTGTTCCGTATTCCCCAGCAACAACAAGTTCAAAACATGGCAAAATCTATTCACATGTATTGCATAATCTACAAAGTAGTGTTTTTTCCTTTTAAGTGAATTTGCTTTTGAGAAATAGACAACACATCTTCGAGCCCCTTCATATCAACTATAAAGCTATGCTAATGAGGTTGGGGAATCTTTTCGAATGTGGAAGTTTGGAGAAAACAAGGAGACAATAATCACAGCAGCAAACGCAGTTTGACAGAAGAGGAGGCCTGCTATATATTAATGTATGATTCAAAGCTATTTTAAGACTGTGAATTGCTAAACCTAGATTTCTTTGGGGAAATCTCACTCACATTGCTTAGTGGAAACTATGCCAAGCAGGAACACAGTCAGTGGCTCGTTTTGGTAATGAGGCTGGCTCTGGCTCAGTGTTATACCTAGAATAGGTGGAGGACATGTTTCTGCAATATTTGGAGTCAGTACATTGTGTCTGCTCCTTTTGTCCTGGTTTAAATAGTGACTATCAAGGCAGAACATGCAGGCATCCTAGAGTAGGCCTGATTACAGCTGTCTCTAGATGCATCTCGACTTTCTCTCCCCTCTCCTATCTTAGTGACAATCCCCTAGATGTCTAAAGATAGCAAACTGGATATTCCTTTTTTCATTTCATCCAAATGTTTTTGTTTTTTTTAAACCTCTGTGAGTCGTAAAGCAACAAGTAAGCTGATGTTTAGGTGTGCACATTACTTACTGATTAGTCTGATGATTATTTTTGATCTCTAGACTCATTATTTTGTCAATAAAATGTCAGCAAAACAAGGGACTAGAGTCAAACATCATGTCTACACATGACATGTCCATATTTCATCTGAACAAACCAAAAGCCAAACATATATAATCCTACAAAACAGTCATATAGAATAAGTAGGCATGGCATGGTTATTTGAAAATTTGAAAAAAAAAAGAAAAAAAAAAGACTGAGATACAATTTTAATTGTTGACAGTTATTCTTCTGCATTTTGCTAATGGATTAACTATTTGTTGCAGTTTTAGCTGCAAGTAACAATTATTTTACTTATTGATTAAGCCGTCAATTTCTCATAGATGGTTTTAAAATAATGGAAAGGAAGAATATGTGGAATCTTTGGAATTACATGGTTTTCTGCATTAATCTGTCATATAATGTGATCTAATCAAACTCACATAAAAAAAATTCTATTAAAACAGTCTATTAAAGTGGGCCTATTATTATCATTTACAGCTTCATACTTTTATAACCTGACTCTACTAGAGTAGCTTTCTGTGATTAATTGCTCAAAATAATCCTTATTTATTCCCTCAGTTCCTCCACTGTGTGGCACAAGCTGTTTTATTTCTTCTCCCTTTAAGGCTACCCTTTTAAGCCAATTTTCTTCTGATTGGCTGCTTCTCACAAACATAAGGTGTGAATAGCAGGTGAGTGGGGCTTCTGTTCTCACAGCCAGAGCTATGTACATGAGATGACCATACTAAGAAAATCTGTTTTCACTGACATCATATGGAGCCAAGAGTAGATAAAACTGTCTGAAACTGAGTGTTTAGAGAAGTCTTAAGTCTGAGCTATGGCTCGCAGGAATTATCTGCACATACGCTGATGTAATTTTTCAAAACCTTGGCCACGTTTATTATGTAGCAGAATATGCATGAAATAAGGAAAAGGATAATAGGCTGTTTGAACCTCCTTTAGCAGAGGAAGCATCCAACAAGCACCTCTTGTAGCTGTGGAGGATTTAACAATGATTGAACAAGAGGAATTTTGGACCAGACTTACAGAACTACTTCAGCGCCAAAATACAATATACAATATAGTATATTGTCAAATATACTGCAAATTCAAAGTAAAATAATAGTCACTGGCAAGCCGCCTTAGAATTTACATAACCTTTTTAGTCTCATGGTTTGCCATTTTTATCATGAACTTTCAATCCAGTGCATACTAGGGTTTTCATGAGGAAAATACTCAATACCATTTTTGATACCGCAGGGATAATTTTGACCCTGTCCTGCACAACAGCAGTAATGGCAAAGAAGTCATTTCTTGAAAAAGTTAAGTTGTTAATTTTCAAATAATTTTTCCATTTATAAATTCGATTTGACAAAATAAGAATTTAAAATTATGTTTTAGGGGTTTTATTTGTTTTACATATGATTTAGTTCATTTCATTACATATGTAAAAGTAAAATATATTTTAGAATCTACTAATAAACAAAGGGTAGCCTACAACAAACAACACAATACCTAACACATTATGGAAAAGTTACAAATGAACTTTGGACAATGTGTGGTATTAGTTATACTAAAATAAAGGCGGTATAAAAAAAACAAAAAAACAGAGCGCACATGAACCGCTCACTGTCACATTTTAAAACTGACTACACAGCTGGCTGCAACTAAATAAGAAACACATTTTAATAAATATTGTAAAAGTAGAAAAGTTAGTTTATCATCTTGTCCACATCTGCCTTCTCTTCACTAGACCTGCAGCAACTCTCTCATCCCTAGTCCACACTGCTCCTCAGGCCTGAAACCCGTCCGATTCGGCTGCTCTGCTCTGCTCCGGATTTTACTCTTTATTTGCTCGGATTAGTTCTCCACACTCTGGACTCTCTGCTCAGTTCAGCTACAGTTCCCCCGCTGCTCTGCACAACAAGCAACCCGCCCAGTTCTCTCTGCCACAGCTCAACATCCCTTCTGCGACCCATTCAGCCCTGCAAATATTATTTATCTACCTTAATGGCAACAGACAATTAATTAATTGCTAATAGTTAAATGGCTAAGGTTAACGCTTGCGCTGGCCAGGTTAACATCTGTGCTAACTGTTTGATACTACAGTGTCCTTCAGAAATTGCTCATAAAGTATTGTTCAGTGTTGTGAACATCAACTACTTCAGCTGCTACTGAGGGGAGGGGCTGTGTGCTTGCCTGTCTGTAGTGCTGCTGTGTGAAGTTGTGTGTAAACTGGAGGAGGCAAAGACAGCACTGTTGTTATCGATACTGCTGCAAATGAGTATCTAATGCAATATTAATTTTTAATATTAATCAGTATCTGAGTATCGACTTTCTGACAACCCTATTGCATACTGATAATTATTTCTCTGTTGCATTTTAAGCAATTTGATTAAATGAACAAAATAAGTGTCTGTCCAATTCTGTTCTCGAGGTATACGTGGATGCAAAGTATTGGAAAAGCTACAGCAAGAGCAGGGGGTGTGATAAATGTTTGCTGTTGTATGTGCACATTCATGTAGAGTAATGTCTCCCAGTTAAAAGAAAGCAATGTATAATGCATCTTAATGAAGTCGCTGGTCTACAGTAATAACTGCATCAGTAAAAACAGTATTTATGGGTTTTTTTGCATTACAAAAAAATCAGAATACGCATGAACCAAAGGTAATTGAAATATAAAATGCCAGACAAACAAGTATAAGAAAGATCATTAATAAAAACAGAGGGTCCCAGTGCAGAGATAGATCACAGAAAAGAGTAAACACACCACAAAATCTGGGTGCTGTATTATCATAAAACATTACATCCAGTCTTTATTTTCTTAATGTTACGCCTCTGTTTTCTGTGTTCTATTCCTGCTACTGCTATCCCTGCCTACTCTATCTACTGCATGTCTTTGTTGCTGTTCTTAAGATTACTTTCCCTCTGGCATACACTCTGTGATTCTGGACTACATGCACCAAACTGATGTGGGATAAACTGGCCTTCCTCTGGGGTGAGAGTTAACATAACAACTGTGATGTATGTAAGCAGTAAAATGAAATGTCTCCAAACATAACTAAATATATTAAAATATCAAGAGTCCCCTTATAAATGTGGTATAATATATTTTATTGATAATGTTTATGTTCCATCAGCCTTTACAAATTGATCATTCAGGGATCTGTCATGCTTTTATCTTTTTATGAAAGGTCAGATCAGAGGAGGAAAGAAAATCAATGCAAAGATGGCAGCTTCTAGATACATTGCCTCAGTCACTTCATTGTGGTGTGCTGAGTACTAATTTCACTTTCTGGGGATGAAGCCAGGACTCATAAGAGACAGCAAGAGCAGAGAAAGGTCTGATAGGGCTCAGCAAGATTGGGTGACCACAACAGAGCCATAAGCAGCGCTGAGCCCATGACGACAGAAATCTGGATTATTTCAGCTCTCATTTGAATCCCCTTACATCACATTGCCGCATCTGGTCTCGTTGTTGTACTCTAAAACAGCACCTCAGATGCTTTAAAGGATCCTATTGCTGCCTTGTGGATTAAAAGGCTGTCTTTCAACTGGATGTCCACCAAAGGTTCAGGTTCAGTATGTTGTATCTGACCGTGCATTCTGACTATAGTGGTGAATAAAGTAGTGACATTGTGATTAAAAGCACTTGTTTAATTCTAGTTTATCTCTTTGCTAAACAGAGACATAAACTCCTTTTCTAGTTAATATTCAGAAACTAAATTTGATTGTATAACACATGATACTAAGAGTCATTACCCCAGTCCATGTAAATATACTACTTGATAATCCCAAATATTTATTTACATTTTTCTTCAAAAAGGTTTTACATATTACTTTAAATCGTACTTTTTCATTTTAATCAAAAGTCTTTCGCTAGGGTTGAGATGGCAAGGCTTAACTCAGCTGCAGCTCATCAGCTAATTAGCTGATTAGCACATACTTTGCTGCATTTTAATATTTTTGGTGGCCACCAAAGACTTTTTGGCTTTCCACCAAAAATAGTAATAAAAACATTTTCAGTCAGTTTAATCAAGTGTGTGTAATTTACTCAAGCAAAAAAAAAAAGAAAAAGAAAAAAGAAAAAAAGGAACAAACAAACAAAAAAAACAAAACACTTTTGTTTATCAAATGACCAAAAATAACAGGGAAATGCACAGACTTCTTTTAAGTCAGGTAAGATAGACTCAATGCCTTAACTATGTGAGGAGCATAGTTGGAAAAATGAAGTCAATGCGGAAGTGACTGAAACCCTGCATTCTAAAGTTAGCACAAAAAGTAAGTAAATTTGTGTTTGGTCGATTATTT
>VVAS01052701.1:4147-14473 GCA_015103295.1 Ptychochromis oligacanthus
TATTTTTTATAGAGTATCTCCTCCTCTGCTTGTCCTGACTTTACATCTGCCTCTGTCATGGCCATCATTCTCTATCTCCCTTTCTCAGCCTTGTGTGGAAACTAACCTTCTTTACAACTCTCTGTGGGAAACAACCCTGTTCCCTTTC
The DNA here is from genome assembly GCA_015103295.1 of Ptychochromis oligacanthus. Lineage (NCBI taxonomy): Eukaryota > Metazoa > Chordata > Actinopteri > Cichliformes > Cichlidae > Ptychochromis > Ptychochromis oligacanthus. The sequence continues at coordinate 4,296 of VVAS01052701.1, forward strand.
AAGTCAAAAGCCTCTCTGCTCTCCTTTCTTTTACTACTCTATCGACTTAATTCGTCCCAGGGTCTGCATTTATCCTACTCTTCACTTACATGTTCCTGTTTCATTTGATTCCTCCTTTAGGGGAACCTTCATGATCCCCAGGGAATGGGAATTATACCGCGGATTGCTGAGGACATTTTTGAACATATATTTGCCATGGATGAGAACCTTGAATTCCACATAAAGGTTGGTCTGGATTCTCATATTTGTCTGTTCAAGTGTGCATTTTTAAATTTTTATAAATATATATATTTGCTGCTACACACAATATATCCAGTGGGAATCCAACTTGAACATCTGATGTAATCCTCACATGAATGGGTTGAGTGGAATCAGCCAAGCATCAATAAATCATGATAAATAAACCATGATCATCCTACAGAATTTTTCCTTTTACACCACAGTCTTATAATAGAGGATAATACCTCATCAGTCCCACAGCAGGACAGATTACCGCTGCATTATTTTGCATTTCGTTTTTTTACATTGAGTGTCTATCATCCTCCTCATTTATCTGCATTAGATGCTCTTTCTGTATCCCTGGGAAAAATATCTGCTGCCACATGTTTTTTTGTTTTGCTGCAGGTCTCCTACTTTGAGATCTACATGGATAAAATCCGGGACCTGCTGGATGGTATAAAACTGTGAAAACACAACTCACATTTGTTAATACTGTACAGTTTTCTGCAGCACAACACAATTTTAAAGCCGTATAGTCACACCCAGATGAATCATCTTTAAACATTGACATTTTAATCTTATTAATGGGAGTGTTGGGGCTGTATGCACACTGAAAGGCAGACTGCAGACATAATATCTACACTAATGAGCCACAACATTAAATTTATTTGCTGCTTTCTGTACAGTCACAGGATGGATATGTGATAGATGGATATGTGACCTCTGGTGTTTTGCATTGGGATACTAGCAGCAGAACTTTTGGGTCCTTTGGGTTGGTCGACCTCAGTGGTTTGGACATATTCTAGTGGATTCCGGTTGCTTGATCGGTTTGGGATTTGGGGAGCTGGGGGCTGGGTCAATACCTTGGGCTCTTTATTATGTTCCTCCAGCCATTTTTGAGCCTTTTCTTGTGGTGTGCCATTGCCGCGGCCATGAAAAGATGGTGGTGGGGAATTGGTCTGAAACAACGTTTACCTGGGGGGTATGTATCAAAGTTAACATTGAAATGGACCCAAGGTGCCCCGGCATTGTAAGGAGATAATGTGTGTTATACACTTTACATGTCAGGGGTTTTTAATGTTGTGGCTAATTATTGTGTATTGACGTTTAAGCTAAGATGAGATAACTTTGTTGTCTCCCATAGGAGCAAATCATCCTGGATGAAGCAACTGCTGCATCAAAGACAAGACAAAAGCATTAAAACAAAAACCCTAAATGGGCACATTTTTAGTAATTACAGAATTATAATAAATACCAATAGATTAAATTTCTTTTTTTAAAAAAGAGTTACCTCAAGGCCTCTCTACTTCTCTCTGTCCTACACTGTAAGATACATCCTTGTAATATTCTGCCAATACATTTTTTTTAAAATAGAAGTTTATTGGCATTTTGGTAAATGATAAATGGTAAAATTCAAAGCCTGTTTAAAAAATATGGAAAAACATCACAAAAAAATTAATATGGAAAATTCCTTTATTTTAAAATAAAATTCTCCCCAGCCTTTGACATACAGGATGGAAAGGCTCGACAATCTCTGCAAAGGTCTTCCTTTGGTGCAAATTACTGTGGGTGTAGTTTAATATACTCATTCATGTCTCAATCAAGTCTGGCATAAGTGTAATTTAGTATTTTGTAATATGGTAGCCGATGAACCAGCCAATGGTTGCCAGCAGGAACTGCAGATGAACACCCAGTTTCACTGGCAGACTATGGTTGATTGCGTTGCGCAGCATGACGGAGACCTGGCCTACATCTGACCCCCAGAGAAGGCAGATACTTCTCCTCTTCTGCAATATACCCATGGCAAGAAATGTACCCTCCTGTTTAGACTTTTTTTTAGTGACCTCTGAGTTGCCTACCAGAGCTCACTGGTGCAAATAGTGGACTGTACAAAAACATTCTTGGGGAGTGAGGAGTGTTAATTTTTTCCCATGATTTTTCCTGATGTTTTAACTAGATTAGGTTTCAAAACAATAACCTAAGAGGGACTCTATAGTAGCACTAAGAAAAAATTAGCATAATATTGCTGCAAACACCAAAAACTCAGAGTCTCCTGAGAAATTGGAAATTTTGATGGATTCTCACATAAATACATGTTTACATTTGAGGTGACATTTTTCTAAACATAAGCCATGAAGCTGTCATGGAAAAGAAGCATGCTTTTTAAATTACTCTGCTATTATGAAAAGCAAAATATTCAGTATTCCCTCCTTGGGTCCTTCCTTGGTTTTCATGGTTTTAATATAAAAACCATAAAATTAAATTGATCTGTGAAGTTAAACTGAAAAAGTAAACAACCTCGGTGCCTTCCCTTATATTTTCGCTTTGTCCATTTTGCAGTATACACCCAGAGTCAGCACAACATTGCTGCTCATAGTCTTATCACAGATATATAACCAGTGTAAAATGATGGAGAGGCCAGGATAAAGGGGTGTACACAGCATCCGTGTGATTACATCTTTAATGGAGCCAGAGACAGTGGTGAAAGCCCCCATCTATATGCAGGGGAGTTCACAGTGCCTGTGGAACATTTAGGCTATGAACAAAAAGAGAGTCAACAACAAGCCAGATGAATGGAGGCAGGAGAATAACATCCAGTGGGGGGAAAAAAATAACTGTAGGATGAAACCACACAAGCACACACTAACACTCAGTCTCGAGGGAAAAAACGGCCTCCACAATCTGGTGAAATTTAATTACTGACATGATAGGACTTTCAAATGTGCAGTGACTAATGCAGGAATTTGGGCCAGTAAGTGCCTTTGCCAAAAATTCACATTTTGTTCATTGACAATATCAGAGTCACATGCTTAACCTCTCACTTTGACTTTATAAAAAAAAAAAAAATCCTTCAGTTCTTTTGAAAATAGCTAGACCCTCAAGTATTTTTTCACACCGCATCAGTGAAGGCTGACTCACAAATATGAAGGGAACATAGTCAGGTCTCATTATAGTGGTGCTGAGAGGGAGAACACTTCTATGCAGATGCTCATTTGTACAAACACACATGCAGACAAAAACTTACACACGCAACCACAGACACACAATGCTCTGTGTAAAAAAACAGAAGACCTCTTTTCTTTTTTCCCCTCATAATACAGTGACAAAGACCAATCTGTCAGTGCATGAAGACAAACACAGAGTTCCTTATGTGAAGGTGAGTCACCTATAGACATAACATTTTTCTCTGTTAAAAAGATGCTGCTTTTGTTGTTTATGAGTGTAAGAATAGATCAGCCTTTTGGCAAATGTGAGAGGACTGACATGACAGACTGATAGCCAGCAGCATGCTAACTCTTCTCAGTATTGGCTCAGTCAAATAATAACAAAATGCAGTTATCAGCACACCTAAGGCTCTCTAATATATCATTATATCCCATTTTACTGGGTTATGGAAATCACTGTGGTATTTCTTGGCATGACTAGCAATTTCCTGGAATTTCCTCTGCTTGATCTGGCTCAAAACCAGGAAACGGTTAACATAGAAAACCCTCAATAAAATGCTTCAAAAAATATCATTGTGATGTAGGTAGAACAATACTTGCTCAACCCCCTGTTTTCAGTCTTGGGCAATCTTTCACCAGACATAACTGAGGGTGGTGTCAATCTCCTCATCTAAACTAGCTTACTGCTGATGACATTACTGATTCAAAGTTAAGCAAACCTCAAACTTCTGTCACGTCTCTGTGTTCATGTGGATCTGTTATGTGTGCAGACATATTTATGTGTGAATTTAAATGGTGTGATTAAGGAAGCATTTATTTGCAGTGACAGTACATTTGTTTATGCATATACTGTACAGCGCTGTGAAAAAGTATTTGGCCCCTTCCCGATTTCTTAGTTTTTTGCGTATTTTTCACACTTACATGTGTCAGATCATCAAACAAATTTTAATATTAGACAAAAATAACCCGAGCAAATCCAAAATGCAGTTTTTAAATCATGATTTCATTTATTAAGGGAAGAAACCTATCCAAACCTACCTGGCCCTGTTTGAAAAAGTAATTGCCACCCCTTGTTAAATCATGAATTAACTGGACAGAGGATATTGAATATAGAGCTGCCAGGCAGGAGGAAAAGAGGGAGACCTCAGAGGAGGTTCATGGATGTAGTGAAGGACGACATGCAGAGGGTTGGTGTGAGACAGGAGGATGCTAGGTATAGGGTGAGATGGAGGCAGATGATCCGCTGTGGCGACCCCTAAAGGGAGCAGCCAAAAGAAGAAGAAGAAGAACTGTGATTAACTACATTTTCTGGAAAGCTGAGTTCAAATTTCACTAGCCACACCCACTCCTGATTACTGTCAGGCCTGTTGAATTAAAAAAACAAAAAAAACCCACTTAAATAGAACCTGTCTGACAAAGTGAAGTAGGGTAAAAGATCTCAAAAAGCAACACATCATACCACAATCTAAAGAAACTCAAGAACAGATGAGAAACAAATGCACTGATATCTATTAGTCTGGAAAGGGTTACAAAACAATTTCTAAGGCTTTGGGACACCAGCAAACCACAGTGAGAGCTATTATCCACAAATGGAGAAAACCTGGAACAGTGGTGAACCTTTCCAGGAGTAGTTAGCCTACCAAAATTACTCCAGGAGCACACTGACGACTCATCCAGAACGTCACAAAAGAACCCAGAACAATATTTAAAGAACTGCAGGCCTCACTTGCCTTAGTTAAGGTCAGTGTTCATGATTCAACAATAAGAAAGAGACTGGGCAACAATGGCATCCATGGGAGAGTTCCAAGGTGAAAACCACTGCTGACCAAGGCTTGTCTCATCAAAATGTGAGACGAGCCTTGGTGTTCTTGGTGATGAGATGAGCCAGAATATTTCCCCAAGACTTTTGGGAAATACCGATGAGACAAAAGTTGAACTTTTTGGAAGAGTTGTGTCCTTAAATAGGCTGTTCATGTTTGAAAACCCTCCAATGTGGCTGAAATAAAACAATTCTGCAAAGAAGAATGGGGCAAAAATCCTTCACAGTGATGTGAAAGACTCATTGCCAGTTACTGCAACTGCTTGATTGCAGTTCTTGCTGCCAAGCGTGGCACAACCATTTATTAGGTTTAGGGGGGAATTACTTTTTTTCACATAGGGCCAAATAGGTTTGGATAGCTTTTTTCCCTTAATAAATGAAATCCTCATTTTTAAACTTTTATAAAATGCATGCATTTGTTTCACTAAGGGCTGCACTGAACGCTTTGTCACAAGTCCTGAGGAGGTGATGGACGTGATAGATGAGGGGAAGGCCAACCGTCACGTTGCTGTCACCAGTGAGTCACACTGTTGATCTTCCTGATGTCAGGAAGACTCACTCTATCAGACATTTTATGTCAGCCTTTTTTTTCTTTCTTTTTTTTAAAGTTTCAATATTAATGTGCAAAGGGGAGATATGCATAATGAGGTATGAAATGAAGACTTGAACTTTACTGTGTCAGTGTAAAATACTGAACTGAATGAACTTTTGTATAAAGAGTTCTCTGTTTGCACTCTCCTCTCCTTTCTGAATTTGTTCTTTAGATATGAATGAGCATAGTTCCCGCAGTCACAGCATCTTCCTGATTAACATCAAACAAGAAAATGTGGAGACAGAGCAGAAGCTGAGTGGGAAGCTATATCTGGTTGACCTAGCTGGCAGTGAAAAGGTAGGCAGAATGGGGACTTTTAAACATTAAAAGGCGGGCTTTTCAGTGCTATAAACTCTTGACATTTGCTGTTGACAGGGGTTTGAAACACTGGGAATTTGAAACTGTGTTTTCAGACATAAAAGAAGCAGATAAACAATACATTAAAGAAAGTAAACGCAAGTCTTTTAAAATGCCCTCTTCATGCCACTGCACTAAATTTTTTATTATTGGGTTCCACATTATAAAAACCTATTTTAGACTCTGAGCACTGATTCTTAATCTGAGGATTTGTTTCAGTCTGTCGCTGATGCAATATAAGGGTTACTGGTTATTCTGAAAAATAATAAACACTAAATTGAGGTTTTAGCCAAGACAAATATCACATTGTTGGGAACCAAAAAACGCAAATTAATTCAATTTTTCAAGGTCTTTTAGGTGAAACCTGAGTCAGCTAACCCCTTTAACCCTTCTATAAAACAATCTATCACCAGGACATAGGTCAAACTCTGGAAAGCAGATGGAAAATACATTAGAGGCACTGCTGAACATGCCCCTTGGCTTCTGGATGTAATCTTGTGTTGATAGTATTGCTGGAAAATTTAGAGTAGTAGATGGCAGTATAGTCTGGATAGATGTTGACGTCTGTGGTTTTTAGCTGATAAGTGCTGATGGTGCATCTGTAAGTTGTCTTGGTGTTCCCTGGGGTGAATAAGTAAATGGTTCTGCTCCAGCAGCTTCTTAAGCTTTGGTACAAAACATTATTGACTTGACTGAACAGGTACCTAGTGCATGCTCCACAGAAGGCTTTGATAGGACAACTTTCTCTCCCTCTATAATTAAGCTCCTCATTATTTTGCTGTAAATAATTGTATCCCATGACGATTATGACGGAATAATGTGTGCCGTTGCTCTAGAAACCGTCTGGGGCTGTAAGTGTTTCTGTCTTTTAACAATTAGCTATACATGCATAAAATGCTCCATTTTGTTGTTGTTGAAATCCTTTTGCATTTTTCTTCTAATATTTATTTGACTTTACTTTGAGGTTGTGTAAGTATTTCTGTGGTTTTCTTTTAAAAATATTTAGATTTAAACAAATTTGTTCATGCACGATTTTTATATTATTGCAAATTTTATTTTCCATGTGCTGAACTGCTATCTGTTTTACAAAATGTTTGACATTTTTGCACTGGCTGCTCTTTAACTTGTGGTAACAATTCACTGAAACTAATTAACGTGTGCCGACTGAACGCTGTCTAATCACTGCCAAATTACACCACAGTGTATCTGACTACTTATCAGTTTCTTGGGACCTATAAATAGTAGCATCACCAGGAAAATAAACACAGTTTCTCTATTGATAATGTACTTTATGAACTAATTTGTCTTATCTGCGGATGTATCTGTGTCAGGTCAGTAAGACAGGTGCTGAGGGAGCGGTGCTGGATGAGGCCAAGAACATCAACAAGTCTCTGTCGGCCCTGGGGAATGTCATTTCAGCTTTGGCTGAAGGAACGGTATGGTGGAGAATTGTTCTGCAGTCTGTCAGTAGCTTCTTGTTGCTAAAACATTTTTTTTTTCCCAAACTGAGCTCAGGCTGCAGTGAATTAGCTAAAATCATTAGATTGGAACAACCTAAATCTCATGAATGAGGTAATTAGTTTAGTACCTAGTGACACCGACAGTTAGTCAAAGCCAAATTGGAAAGTACAATAAATTTGCCTGGTGTCTCTAGAGGTAACTCTGACTTTAATTTAAAAAAATAGTTCACTTTGACATTTTGGGAAAATAATCTAGGCATATTTGCTTTCATTCCAACAATTAGATGACATGATTGATAACAATGTCATATCCTTACTCCAATTGAGCATCTGGCTAGTTTAGCTTGAGATTAAGACCAGGAACAAAGTGATATGGCTAACTCCACTATGTCCCAATGCTTTACTAAGTCAAGCATGAGCTGTAGGGAAACCATTATTTATTATTATTATATTTATTATTATTGCATTGCTAGCCTAATTTGAGAACTTTGCAGGTTATACATTTCATTAATCATAGCCAAAATATTTGCTAACCTCAACTGTATAGTATGTGAGGTGCACTTGTGTTGAAATATTTGACACTGGAGGTAAAAACATCTCATCCCTGAATACAAACCAGGGTTCTGAATCCTCCCATTGTCATGCAGCGGGGTTGGATGAATGCTTGCAGAGGCATGTTAGCTTGTTAGCAGATTTCTGTCCCTCCTCATCCATAATTCCCACTGCTGCTACCGCTGGTAATACAGTCCATTCTACCCACTCCTTTCAAGCTCCATCATCATAATTAAAACATTCACCATCTCGTGTTATTATATAAGTCTGAAGACTTAAAAAAACATGCTCGAAAGGCCTGTGGAATTCCTTGTAAACTTAATGGAAAGGCTCACAGACTGTAAATGCCTCAGAAATCTTTTAGAAATCCACTGACATTCATTCCTCTGAGCAAGGACAGAGTCTTTTTGAAGGCATTCCAAGTGTTAAAAAGGTTATACTGTGAATTATCCACCAAAAGGAGAGAAATCTTTCTTTGTTCTCTCCTGGTGCTAACAACACATATTTTTAGTTTTTCAAAGAGCGACATGATGGTGCAGCAATTCAGTATTTCTTTCAGTGTTTCAATCCTCTCTTCTGTCTTTTTTTCCTGAATGTTGCTCTTTTATTCCCTTTCTTCCTTTCTCTTTATCTCTTTGTAGAAATCCCATGTGCCATACCGTGACAGCAAAATGACTCGCATCCTACAGGACTCGCTGGGCGGGAACTGCCGCACCACCATGTTTATCTGTTGCTCTCCCTCTAGCTACAATGATGCAGAGACCAAATCCACCTTGATGTTTGGCCAACGGTAACGTTCTTCCATGCTAAGTAGCCATGAACTGCTGCACTGTGCAGCACAGCACACATTTGTGTCTCTCTCAGCTGCAGTTGTTGCGGTGTTTTTGCTGAAAGGTGCTCACCTCAGATATGCTGTTCACATATTACTGCCTCTAACTTTGCTTTGGACAAAGTTGCTTTAGAAGCAGGCTTTTGTGTTGCAGTGTGGGTTCTGACTTGCCAAAAAAAAAAAAAAATCTTTTTTCCCCTCATCTAATAGGTAAGCTGCATTCATGGAATCAGATTTGGTTTGCTTGCCAGCTTTCCTCTCTTATTACTCGCTGTCAACTTAAAAAAAAACCCCACGGATAGAATAGAAAGATCTTGAAAAAGCTTCTTTGTGGATATCCAGCCTTTCCCCCTTGCCAATGAATTGAGACTGACATGAGAGTGTTGGTTGACATAAATAATGTATTACAGAGCAAAGGGAGGCAGAAAATTCACAACGGATATTTGAATTTAAAAATTTGGTCTCTTTTCTCTTGTTGTCAGAAGCACTAGCTGTACAGTGCCAGTAATAACCTGTTTTAAAGATTAATAGACTATAAAATAAATACTATGACATGAAATTAAACAAATCTGTCACAAAGAATTCAGTGTATCAAGCTGATAATGTCTCAGAAAAGTCTTTGAGTGGACACAACAGTGTCAACAGTGTTAGGTCTGAAGTTCTTGGTTAGAGATAATATTATGACTTCATTCATTATTAAAAGTAGAGATTTTATGGTTGGACTGTGTATAAGTGTGGACCATAAATAAGTCATGACCACTTTGTTCAACATTAACATTTGCCACCTGATGTTTGATTTTCAGCATTTCCCTATCCAAACACAACATGTTATCTGTATTCTGATGTGATGAGACTTTAGATAGCACTGTTTGCCTCGCTAATGTCGGGGAATAAATGAATACGAACAGTGGTTTCTCACTGGAGTGTGAAATAAAGAGATAGCCACTGAGTGCTGTGGCTGTTGCATTATGACTGTTTTAACTATGTAAAACCACCGATTTCTGTCATAACTGATTAATTATTTATTATCCCATACATACTCTGTCTTCTTATGAATTTTATGATAAGTGGTGTATATTAGATGTGAATATGCTTCAGGGGGTTTGATGCATTTTTACATTTTGAATTTTTTCCTCTCCTTATATCCCTTTCAACCAAAGTTGGAAGAAACCCAATTTGCATACCAATTAATGAGATGGGAACCCATTTTCATTGAGCATCCAAAGCTGGAAACTGTTTTTGACAGTTTCTCTGTTCTCTGCTGTTGTCTTGCACTTTCTTTTTTTTTTTTTTTTTTTTTTTTTTTTCCCCCTCTTCTCTTTTTTTTTTATTTTTTTTTTTTCCCCCCCCTCTCCCTCTCCCCTTTCCCCCCCTCTTTTTTCCTCCCCTCCTTCTTCTTTTTTCC
>VVAS01052703.1:2510-14556 GCA_015103295.1 Ptychochromis oligacanthus
TGTGTAATTTTTCCTTCTTGGTCTGATCCACTGGTAAGCTGTTCTAGGTCAGGGTTACTGACATATTTTTCTGTCCTGTGGATGCATCAAAGCTTTCCCCTTCCAAGCTTCCTGCTGCTTTAAGGACAGCATGTCTCCGCCCATCCTTTTCTCCCTTCATTCCTACAGCACCACATCACTGCGGAGGCTTGAAGATGGTTTGACCTTGAAGATATTATTAGAAGTCTGCTCATGCGCCCAAAAATTTTAGTCTGGTTTGACCTTGAGCAAATTCTGTTCTAGCCTAGTCAAGACCTGACAGTGAGAGGGTTGCTCATGAGACCCAAGTCATATTTATGGTTGTGTTTAAAAATGACAGTGTATCTTCCCACAACACTTTTTCACAGCTTCTTTAAAGTCCACATTTGAAAAGCTGAGTAAGACCTTTACTTATATAGTTATTTATATAGCACATTTCACTCAAAGTGCTTTCCAGTTGAGGCAAATGTATTAAGCTTTCTTGTCTCTAAAACTGTAAAGAAATTAGTGTAGTTTGAGCCTTTCAGGTCAGTTTAGGTTAAGTCACAATTACTGTGCCTTACTTCAGCCATTCTTTATCTGAAGTCCTCACTGATGATAAACTACAAGGTGTAGATTCAATGTTTTGCAAAAAAAATAAATAAAATAAAATAAAAAAACTTACTTTGGGTTGCTGAAATTGAACCTACACTTACTTTTAAATGTATTTTCTTAAATCGTTACTCCAAGTCACCGCAGTGCTCACTGTGTTAGTCTCTTTCTGCATCTTTTGCTACAACACTGTGTCTACAATAGCTGGGAGATTAGATGAGTATATTGACTAGTGGCATATAGCCAATATATTGGCTATAATGATTATATAATGATTCTTTTTGGTACAGTTTTACCAGTGATTTTTGTCATTTTACTTTGCTAATTTAATCGCCTGCCCCCTTGAGAATTAAAATAAGAAAATAATCAAAACCCTAAACCCAAAGAGTGTCCAAATAAGAACTGGCAGTTGGAGTCAGGCCAGATTATCTGCATTCATATTGCCCTTATTTTTGTCTTTCACAACAGGGCAGTGGCTACATGATAATTAGACTGTCTTTAGTGGTTTCTGTCCCATTGATTGGTACTGAAAAGCAACACCACTTTATAAGTCATATTTAAGAACTAGGACAAAAACTGTTGGCACTGTTGTGTACCCTGTTTTTTTTAAATAATGTTATTCCCATCTGTTTGCTCTTTTAGAGGCTGCATGTGAGCCGATATGCAAATATTCCAAGAGTACCAATCTACTCTTCAGGTGCTGCAGTGGTTGCACAGAGCAGCTAACTGTGGCATTGTTGTGAAATATAACAGTTACTCGAACTAGTTCAACCTAACATCTACAAAGAAAGAAGTCATGAGTTCAAGACTCCATCGCTGTGGTGGTGTAGCATTATATCAGCTTCATAGTCTTTGCACAAGCGATTATGTTTTTCCTTTTCTTTTAATGGATGGAAGGATAAAGTAAAAATTCTTGCACCCAAATTTCCCTGTGCAAGAAGGACGTGCAGGCGGGATTCAAGAAGGGCATCTAGCAGGCGACAGCGTTATGGCTGAATGTCGAAATGATTGCTGAGAGTAGACACTGTCAAAACAACTTGGCACCACAGTATTAATGGCACTGTTAGATGGCCAAACTGTTAACCAGATTCATCTTATGACAGAGGTCATTTAAAGAGAAAAAAAGTTAATACATGCTTTAACCTGCACACACTCAGTCCACCTTCCCCCTTGTAGTGCATACATGCACACATGGCTCTGTCTTTCTTCTATAGAAAGTGAATACAAATAAAATTTGACAAACATGCTAAAGTGGGGTAACAAGGTGAAAAACTGAGAAGAAAATTAAAGCATTGTTTGGCAGCTCTCTCAACAGCTGCCAGCAACATTATTACCATCTCCACAAGTAACACCTTGTGACAGCCAGAAGGGATCAACTACAGTGTGCCTTCTTTCACCATCTTCCTCTTTCTCCACTGCGTAGGTATTCCCATTTCTTCTATCTATCATCACCACCACCCATTTTTTCCTTCCTCACTTTTCCTTCACAACTCCCCCCGCCTGATCTTTCCAGTTACTGTTCATACCAGCACGTCGTTGCAGATTTCTTGAAGTTCACCCTCGATCTTCACGCGGTAATCACGGGCCATCTGCTGTTTCTTCTCGTTCCCCTCTGTCTTCTGCTCGATGCTGGAGATGACGCGCCAGGATGAACGACGGGCCCCCACCTAATAGTAAAAAACAATGCAAACCAGAAGATCTGACATTAAAAGACAGCATCATACTGGATAAACACAAATGAAATAATACACAATGAGTGAATGACTAAGAATCCACCAATCCAAATTTCCTTGCCCGAGTTTGAACTGCAGGTTATATGGCTAAACTGGCTACTGCATTAGTGTTAGGAAGCCAGATACAAGCACAGCTCATTTATTACATACTGCATTTTAATTCAAATAAGAAATTGCTTAAAAAATAATTCAATATACTTTGTTTATAGTGATTTACATGTTACCATTGCAGATTGCTAGAACGTGGACCAGTCACACTATCATGTGTATTTACTCTTCTGAAGAGGTGAACATCGAGCAGCAGCACAGGCCGAGCATCTGCACAGAGCAAGCTGAATCTGAAGCAGATTCTGATTACCCGTCGATCGATTTGTGCATCTCTGAGTAACCATGATTAAAAACAAATACTTGGTGCTGATTTTGGATAGCTTTAGTACATACTTGCACATGAACATCTGCAACAAATCAGCAGTACACAAGGAAGGAACTCTGTCATTCTAAAAGTTGTTAGACATTACAATGCGTTTCTCATAACATTAACATTGAAGTAGCCAAATGACTATTATTTTGGTCTCATTGTCATGTATTATTTTACTGATGAATACCTTTTTTGGACTTGTAATTCTATAACATTTTGAACTAAATTAACTGTGAAACCAGACACAAAAACTACCTGAAATGGACTGTTATTTGATTAAGTATAATATGTAATGTCTGAACTAAACACATATATACCATCCATTTTATTGCAGCTACTGTTGATGCAAGCAAAATCAACTGAGTGCTACTCAGTGGCAGGCAAGCTTTAAGAAAAACCTCAATGATAGAGACAGAGTGGCAGTGCTGGAAAACCTCAGGCTGCTCTTACATAATTTGTGCTTCAAACTTCAAAATCTTTACAGAAAAAAATAAAAACACTAAACCCAAACAGCAGAGCTAGGGACCTCTCTTAGCACTGAACGAGTTGGCATTTTAGCAAGTGATGCTTGCCAAGACAGGATAAACTATACTGAACCGTCAAAAATATTCTGCTACCCCAAACTTTTACAGTAAATGTTTCCATAGAGGTATCTGGCAGGGATTTGAGGAAAACCAGAGGCCTCAACTCCAACATGTTTATAGCCACCATAGGTGCAATAAATGCATTTTTATCAGTGGGTTATGAAAGTACGCTTTCTGCTTTTAAGATTATAACGGGTCAAAGGACACTTTCCTCAAATAATGTATTGTGACAACAAGCAGTAACTAAACATGAGAACAAAGAGATTCCTCTATTTATAGAGTCATAACTTTCAGCTTGGATATGACACATTGCATTTATTAACACATTCACTTTGCACGTAAAAGGTCGCCGGTTAGATTCCAGCCGGAGACGCATATCCCCCTAGGGGTTGCATCAGGAAGGGCATCCGGTGTAAAAAACTGCCAAATCAAACATGCGGAGCTACCTGCTGAGGCGACCCCTTGTGACAAGGGAGCAGCCAAGAGTAGCTTTATCATCTAGCTTCTTTTTATAATACTTTGTTTTGGACTTAATTTGTGTTTGTGCTACGTCTAAATAGCGTCTGTGTTGGAAAACACCCCGCCATTAGCCACATTTTCTCTCAGGTTTATTAAAAGTGGTTTGCAGTGAACAAAGTTTTTCTCGGTAATTAGCGCTGTCACAACAGATTTTCACTTCAAAAGAGTTATACTAATGCTATTAGTGTGATTAGCAATAATGCAATTTGTCAAATTGATCTATTAGTCAACCAGTAATTAAATATCTTATTTATCTTCATGAAGACATTTTTTATTTTCATTTTCAGGTAGGGCTGCACAATTATGGCGAAAGTTATAATCACAATTATTTTGGTCAATATTGAGATTGTGATTATGTAACACACATTACTCACAGACCTTGGAAAAATAATGGGTTAACTGAACTTAAAAAAAAACAAAAAACAGAGTGGATTTCTTTGCTAATTCAATAGAAAATAAATTTAAAAAAGAATGAAATGTGAACTAAACAAGCCTCATGGACAGGAGTAAATTTGGGTTTTTAGGGAGTACAAAAAGTAAAGCAAAATGGGTCAACTGAAGGAAATAAAAGTATCACTGTTAAACAAATGCAGCACAATATTTTATCTCAATGATCTTGTTTTAATAATAGTTGGTAGCCAGAATGGTAACTGAAATTAAAATTGGATTAACTGCACAGCCCTATTTTCAAGCTCAGTTTTTTGGAGAGTCTAATATTTGCATGGTGTGGTTGAAATGAACCAATCACAAGACCAAAGGAGAGTTGCTGCTAAAGCAGCCATTCCCAAACTTCAGACCAACACGGCCCAGTTTGAAATTTGAAAGTAGAAAGTATTCTGCGGCCCACCCAAACCTTTTACTACAACTCTGATCATGCAAACGGAAAATGATTACCCTTGTGTTTTCATTAATGCATTTTCATCTATTGATGATTTACTTGTTGAACTTATCCTCCATCAATACCTTTATTTCCAAATTAAGTTATTTCCTATTAATGTCGAGATATAAGACAAGTTCGTGGTCAAAAATAAGTCAACAGGAAGAATAATGTTTCATTACTTCAGTTTCTTTTTTAAAATCTATATAATTCCTGGCAATTTTACACTAAATTACAAAACCTCTTTCAAAAGTCTTAGTATTTTAAAAGAAGACTTTAACAGAAAGATCTATTTGATTCTGGAAACTGTTCCAAAAGGTTTTATCTGTATTTTGTCTGTAAAATCTTATAATACTTAAACCAAAAGGATTATCACTTGATTAACTCTATAAGAGTGCATCTTATCCTGGGAGATTACTCTGTAGCTGGGGTCGCCAACCTTTACTATCAAAGGAGCCCCTTTTGATTGTAAATTTTTAATAATCATAATTTTTTTAAAACATGTAACTACTCTGCAGTGGGAGATTTATGATTATTTGGTACTTTAACTTTGCAAATTAACAGTAGCCCATTTTGATAATAAATAAAACATATTGCAGCCTAACAGCTTTAAAAATAGTAAAAGTTATTTATTTATTTATTTTTTAAATAGGCCAGTTTCAATTTAAATTTCACTTAAGTCCAGATGCATATCGAAGATACTTGTAAGCCACTAGCGCTGGTGGTGAAAGCAAAGAAATTTGTCCACACGCTGTTAAATTCTCCATTTTTCTACATACCTCATCTTTTTTTATTTAATTTGGTCTATAGTTTACACATACAATTGGAGAATGGAAAGAATTATATACAGAAGTGATAATTAAAATGGCACAAAAAAAAGAACCACTGATCATTCCCGTATTCATCTAGTTTTTCAAAGTCACAGGGAGCCACTGAAGATGGGCAAAGAATGGTAGGTTTGCAACCCCTGTGGTATTATAGCATATAAAAAATTTAAAGGTGCAACTTTTAAAATTACTTATGCCTATCAATTAAAAAAGAAGAAATCTTATAAGAATTTCAGCTAACCTAATTATTTCTAAAGATGCATTTATTGTAAAGGACCATTCACGGCCCACCTGCAGTACTTTCATGGCCCACACTTTGGGAATCATTGCTACAGATTTGGACACACACACACACACACACACTAAGATGGATAGCATACCACGTTCTTGTAGGCGACAGAGAGCAGGTTGCGCTCCTCATTGCTGAGTTCTGCACCCTGCTCCGTCACAGCCTTCATGGCAGCCGCCATGTCGTCATAGCGCTCGGCCTGCTCTGCCAGCTTGGCTTTCTGCACCAGGTCGCTCTTATCCATTTTTTAGACTGCAAAAACAAAAAAAGGAGAGCAGAATTAGGACTTCAGCATTGAAATTCTCCATCTGCGAGCACAAGCGGGCAGCAAAACGATAGAGAAAGATAAAGTGTGTGTGAGAAATAGCGGTGTGGAAGTCTCATATGACTTAATAAGAGCAGAGCATATTGAGGACGCTGAAAGAAATGGCAGATGTGATAGCTAGAGTACTGGACTTATGAGTGCCACTTTGTAAAAACTGAAACATGTCTGAAGATGATCAAAACACAACCAAAAATAATCCATATCATCTCACTTAGTACATACTAACGCCACATACAAAAGATTGCCAAATATACGGGCAAAGATTAATAGCACTTCATAAGATGTCAAAACCTCAATTGCAGCAAAATGGCTGCTCCCCATTATTTCATCCCTGAGGGCTTTTCTGCTCTCCAGATGAATCTGTAGGTCTAAGTAGGCCACATCGCCGCCTTTTATATCTACACCATCACACTTTAAACTCACTGCAATGAGCTTTAAGCACTGTACATTTAAACTGCTGATTAAAACACTACCACACCATCACAGTAACAGTAAAAATATATTCATACAAACACATATACACACAAAGGAGCTTTAGGCTCAAGATTTTTAGCTCTGTCACCACCTTTTCACCAGTAGGAAATCCAAAACCATCTCCCTGTTCAGCTTCAGTATCCTTAGAGCTTACCTGACCTCTGACCTCGCTGTGGAAGAGTGTTTCCCTATGGAGGGCAAAAAAAGTATAAGCTATGATGAATACCATAAGCAAAGGACTTTAATTTACTGTAGTTTTCTCCATATTTTCTGCCATAAATAAAATGAAAACATTAACTACATGAAGCTAAGATTCATGCAGGGCGTTTTAGTGGTTGATCTGATTATATCTCATTAAAATTGTTTCAAATCCATTCTTAACCATGTTCTGGTCTAATAAGAGTATTACTGTCATCAATTTAATATCAAAGATAAAACCATCCCACAAAAAAAGACATTAAACATTAAAAAAAGGCACAACTTCAGTTAGTTTGAATTGTTTTTGTAGTAACAATGACTTTTATGTCAGTTGTTGAGATTTTAAATAAAATAGCAGATTATAAAAAATTAAGCATAATAGTTTTCAATTAAAATAATAAATTCTGAACAAAGTATCTTTTGATTTGGTGCCTATAAAATACTTATTTTTAGCACCACTTTCATGCGTTTTCCAACACTGACTCACTGCAGATACAATTGGGCTTTGCTGTCAACAAATCCAATTTCTGCATTTCACCCCATCAAGTCAGCTTTGAGTCAACATAATTTTGGCAACATTTTCAGTCTGGAATGTCTATCAATATTTCAAATCAGCACACACCTATTTCTTCCTGATTGCTCTTTCCACCATCCTCAAACTGTAGCATGCTTCTGTGGTCAGTAATTTTCTGGTAACCACCACAATGTCTTCATCTTCATTTGTATTAGGCCTGTGTGAACATACTTGCGAGTTCTCCTGTGTCTTACAAGCAATTCTCCCAAGTGACTTACAGTTGCAAGAAAAAGCCTTAATATTTACACTTTTTTTTTTTTTTATAAATATTACCAAAGACTTGCAGATTTTCACTCAAGACCTAAAAGTAGATAAAAAAGACCCCAAATTAAGAAATTACAAAAAATACATTTATTTATTGAGGAAAACGATCCAATATTACATATGTGAGGGGCAAAAGTAGACAAGCCGTTGCTTTCAATATCTCCTGTTTTGACATCAGCTTCAACTCTTGGTTGTTGGTGGGTTTCCTTGCCTAAACTGTAGTAGTGGTGGTGGTGGTGGTGGTTGGTGGGGGAGGGGAACAATACAATATAATATCGCAATATTTTGCGTGGTGATATTGCATCAACACAGTGACACCAAATACCGATATTTTATTAATTAAGTTAAAATAGTCTGGGAATACTACAAACAAGAGGGCTCATCTCATGCACCACCATCCTGAGATAACGTTAGCCGAGCAAATTTACATTAAATCAGCTCAACTGAAAAACCATCCGACACTGGACACACTTAGCTTGATAAAGCTATCTCCTAATTCAGAGCGAGCTAATGGCTCAGTCACAGTAGAGTAAAATTAGGATGGAAACCTCCTTGCAACTAGGAAAAAAATTGGTGGCTGCCTGGTGATTGCACTGAATTTTTTCACATTCTAACTTTATCTTATTAGATAAAATAGATGCTGACAAAGTTTAACTTTGAGGACATAATTTGTGGTTGAAAAAGGTGATGAATCGCAATATATGTTATTGCAATACTCAGCATATCGCAAAATGTTAAAAATCACAATATTATCGTATTGTGAGTTAAGTATTGTGATAATATCGTATTGTGGGCTTTCTGGTGATTCCCACCTCTACTAAACTGCATGCTTCAGGTCCTTCCACAACATCTCTGTTTGGCTTGGCTGTTCTAAAACACTTATCTTAAATCACTTTCTCCTAAGATCAAGTTCATGGACAGATTTCCTGAGATTCCCCTTCCAAAATTGCTGGTCCAATTCAAAAGTCATTGTTCCATCAATGATCAGGCAGAACCAAACCATGATACTACCACCACTAACATGCTTCATAGATAAGATCATTATGCTAGAAAACAACAACTCTTCAACTACAAGACAAAGCACCCCCCTCCCTCCCCCCTTTTATCAGTCTAAAAAACAGCCTTTCTGGTTTGTCCACAGGTTCTTTAGGAAACTCTAAAAAGCAGCAGTGTCCTGTTTTGGGGAGCAGAGGCTTCCTCCTTGCAGCCCAAGCATGCCAATCATTGTTGTTCAGTGTTCTCCTGGTGGTGGACTCTTGACCATTAATATTAGGCAAGGAAAAAGAAGACTTTGGTAGCTTAGAAGTTACCGTTGGTTCATTTCTGACATCACAGACTATGACACTCATTGTTTTGGATTGAGCTTTGTGGATTGTCTACTCCTGGGGAGAGTAACAATGATCTAGAAATTCCCCCACTTGCCAAAACAAAAAAAAGGCAGACTGTTGATTTGTGAGGTCTAAATTCGATAGGGATGTTTTTGTGACCTTTTCAAACCAGATAAGCAAGAACTCCTTCCTTGCTTTTGCAATGACCTTAGACTGCAAATAAAAAGATGGACGTAGCTTCTGGGTCTAAAAAATTGTAGCCAAGGCTGAAGTCCCTTAAACTTCCATTCCTTCTGATGACCAGCAGGGATGACTCCTCTGGTTGCAAAAAGAAGTCCAGTTGTGCAGAAGTCAATGGGTAAATGGCATTTCAGCTCCTCTGATCTGTGACTTCAGTGAAAAAAAAAATGTCCTGATGAGTCTGTGTTCTCAATCACTAGTTACAAGACCCATTGAACACAACATGATGTTGATTTAGCATATTATCTTCCCAACTGAAGTCAGAAAGATAAGGGGAGGATGAAGCAGGGAGTCCTGCCCCTCGCTCACTGGGTTTGGTTTCAAAATGCCATGACAGCAACGATGAAAATGCATAGCTCAAGGCTTAATAACAGGACTTCACATATTGAAGTATTGTGACATATTGTGACATATTAGTGGTTACATGCATCTTGTATAGGCCATGACAGTCTTCCAATAATGTGTTGTGAAGATCAGACTTTGAAAGATGCCCATTCTTGAAATAAAACTGGGCACCCACACCTGGTTGTCATCTCACTGATTGCAAATACCCAACTCCAATTTAACCTTTAAATTACCAGCTAATCCAAAAGGTTCACATACTTTTGCAATACACACATACATAGCCAGATTGTGGACCTTTTGCCTCAATAAATGACCAAATATAATATTTTCTCAATTTTGTTTTTAAACTGGCTTCTTTTTATTTAGTTTTAAGACTTTTGCAAAAAGATGATGAGTCTTAACCATATTTATGGTTGTAATTACGCAGAATGTAGACAACTCCAACTCTTTTTCGTGCAACTGTATGTCCATTAGGTTTAGAATTGAGCCATAAAATGTACACCCTTTGCACAGTGAGTTTAGCAATCGTTCTTTCAGTTAAACAAGGCATTATGTCGTTTTGCTTTTCCCAGCAGTGGCTCTCACTTATTTTGGCCAACACTGCTACTAAATTGTGACTGGTAAAGCTTATGGCAATAGCTGCTGTGTACACTGTATCTTCTGTCTCAGCAATATAAATCAGTAGCTCCTTCAAAGGTCCCGCTACCCTGCCTTACTAGTTCTCTTTTCACATGAGGAATGGCTTTTTTTCTTTTTTTTTTCTAAGAACAAGGTGTTCTCATTACAAAGGACAGTTGAGGCCATAAAGATATGTCTTCTATTCCTCACCTGATTGATGTTCTACAACTGCAAGTTAGTGTAATAAAAATATAGCTCGGTGGATCAACATTTTTTTTTCTCCCCCTCATCTATTATGGATATTAAACACACACAATGGAGTATACCTCACTACCACCAGAGGGCATTGAGGCATTCATGGCAAATAACGTCCTTCATTTAACAGAGGTGTACTTGGGCATTACTCACCACATTTAAAAGTGCTTGTTCAGTTAAGGTTTTAATGCCATCTTTGATTTAATTCAGTCAGATCAGTATGGAGATTTCTTTTCATGCTCAGTCAGCTTAATTGTTTAGGCTTGTAAGCTGCTGATAATTACTGAAAAATCAATCACTTGTCACACGAGGGTTGGGCAAGAGGATAATATTTGCTGTAAAGTCATTACGGTCCGTGTCCTAAATCCGGAAGGGAGATTATTTTTGGTTTTGTAAAAATGTTATTTTATTTTTTTTTTTAAATGAAGCTCCTCTATATGCTCAATTACCAAAAAAATAAATAAATAAAATAAACCAACATAACTGTGTCTGTGTTTTTTTTAATCCACCAACAATAACTCAGTTCATTGTCTACAAAATTTTACAAATTGTAATATATGATGATAAAGTGATAAAAAAAAATATTTATTTATGAATTTGAAATCTGTATTTGTTAAATTTGATCTTTTTTTTTTTTTAGAAATGTCAAAAAAACGCTCATGATATGATGGGGCCTGATTATTCAAGACCTTGTATGTAAGGAGAAGGATTTTAAATTCAATTCTGGAATTGAATTTAAAATGCATCTAAACATTATAGGGACTTTTATAGGGACTATATTTTATAGGGACTATTAGAGACAGCTTAACAACATTTGGATTTTTTTTAACCATATCTTTAACTTAATAAAACCTCCTTTAAACTGTAACTTTTGATTTAATATAAGAGTGTTGTGAAAGTAATTTTTACATGTGAAGGAAAGGTGTAACTATATACCTCACACCAGACAACTGGACAAATGTAAAAACTTCAGCTAAACATTCCCAGATCAACTGAACTGTGCTCATCCTTGCACTCCTATGGTTCTGCTGAGTAATTAAAGGCCTCTTGGCCATGAGCGCACTAATAACGTGTATCGAGCGCCAATTTCATGGCTGAAAATTAGAAATCAAAGTTAATATTGTGCAGAGTGGGTCCCAATACGGTTGCGTAACTAAGGCAAAAAAAAAAAAAATCATGATTATTTTGGTTAATAACTGTAATCCTGACAGTTATTTTATGACCTAACAGACATCAAGCATTTATAGAAGAGGATTTGTTGAACTTTAAATATAATTTAAATGAAAAATAAATAAAACAAGGTTGACATAGTCAGTGACACAGGGTCATCTTATAGGAAGTTGGGCCTGGGTTAGTGTTTTTTTTCCCCCCACCGGGTAAACACCAGTCTCTGCCAGCTTGTAGCTTCTAGATGCCTGAGACTGCAGATAGGAAGAAGAGGCCCAGGCAGCGCCAGACTTGCACACCTCAGGAGACTTGCACAGGTTGTAGAGCGATGGCGAGCCGAAGCTGACACCCAACCAACAGCTCGGTAGTGTGGTGGCAAAAGCTTATCGGGTTAGAGACACA
>VVAS01052715.1:14261-24410 GCA_015103295.1 Ptychochromis oligacanthus
GGTCAACCAAATTATTTCTCAGAGATGTTAATGTGAAAATACTGGTGGTGCCTTCGCCTGTTCAACTTGCCTGTTTTTAATTGACTGGACATAGCAGGATTTGATATTGCCTCTCCATCATCATCAGGGCTTTCCTTGCTAATGTGCTAAAGGAGTTATTAAAACTTCTTCACACTACATTGTGACTCATCTACATCACATATTGACCAAGGTGGTTATTAAGAGAAAACTTACCTGTTAAGATGATGTGCTCATTTATTTGCTAATGCTAGCTCTGTTTCCACACCACACAGATCTCAGAGCAGTAAAAGCAGAGCCAGTGGCAGCTTGTCTAGCATGCTAGTCTCCCATCATCAGTCTCCCATCAAAGACCAGAGGTTTATCCACAATGCGTATGCACAAACAACTATGAAAAGCTGCTGGCCTCTCACCTTACCCAGCCTTTGTTAACAGGACACGGAGAGCCCATGAAATTGACATATGCTACAGATTCTAATGGAATCGGAGTCAAGCTGAGTTTAGCCTGCTTCCAAAGACACTAGCCGACTGCTGCAACAAGGTGGCAGTAATTTAAAGGATGGATGCAAACAAGCGAGAAGCTTTATGGCAAAACATTGTTTGAGATGAAAGGAAAGCGAGATCACTTTCACTTCGGTAGGTTTTAATTGATGTCTGTTTTAAGAATTCACTGGACAACACTGCTTGCCTTGCTTGCCCTGGTAGGTACTCTACGGGAGGCTTATATATGATGCAACTTTAGTTCAATTCAGTGTTTCTACTGAGGTAATGGGTGGAACCAGAGCTGTGAGACTGATGAGAAGTCATCAACAGCCACCAGAGTGGGGCAGAAAACATAACACCGGTATGTCCTTCAAACAAGAAATCATGGTTCCTGAGATGAGTTTTGAGATGGCACATAAAATTGTGTTTATATGTTGGCCGTCCTCACAGGATCTTAGACCATTCTACTTCTCTAAAAATGTGTTTTGATGTTTTGTTTAGTTTTTTTTAATTTAAAAAACAGTAATTTCTTTTGTTCGGATTCACTGCGTAACAGTCATGACTCTCAGCATGAAATATAAATTTTTTGCGTTTGAAGTGGAGTGTGACTATGAACGTCTGCTCAGCTACAGACACATGCTTTTAACTGCTTGTTTGTGTCTGAGCATGTGAATTCTAGCTTTTGCACTCCAGGAGTAACAAGTTTACTATCTTACTAATGACTAACGTACAGATTGTACAAGCACTGCTTTTAACGGGTGTTTACATGTGTGTTTGTGAATCATCTGTAGGTTTAATTGTATTGGAGTCTTCCAGTGTGTTTTTTCTTTCCACTGATACATTGTCTCCAGCTTGCTTGTGTGTGTCAGCTGCTCTTGTGTGTGGTGCTGTGGAGAACAGAACAGAACCACTGGGCTGAAGCTGTACTGCTACAGTAGTAATGAGGTGCCTGGTGCCTCAGCATTTCTGATGAAGTCTTCCCTGTGATCACTTCTCTATCTAATCCCTGTTGGCTAGGTTCCTAGCAGCCTGCCTCCCATTAGTAGAACTGCTAACTAATGCATGCCAAGGAACTCTCACATTAACTCTCTCCTGACTGGATTAATGAAAGCTTGTGTCCCTCAGTAAGGCTTTGCATGCATTTCCATGCTAACAAACCTTTTGTACAACATGATGCACTTTTCAAACTGCCTAATGAGGCCTAGTTACAATACAGAGTGCTAAAAAGCAGCACAAGGTAGATGATCTTTTCCAGACATGCAGCAGCTTTTACCAGTGCTGATTTTATAGGTGTGTAAGGTCAGATCTCAAAGAGGTATGAACTAACTTGTGCTCTTCTCTGCTGCATTATGTCTCTGAGGTCCTTTGCAAGGACCCATCCATATGCCATATGCTATATCTGTGGATGCCTATGTCCTTCTTGCCAGTTGAATTATTCATCTACTGAAGCCACTGCTCATATCCGTGGAGGCAGCAGCTTCCCTGTGTTATGAAGCTGCAGTAATGTGACTTTATAGGGACCAAAGCTCCCTTTACCCAGCGAGCCAATCCCACATTCTTAGTCGCCAACACAGACTCTCTGTTCCATTTTCAATCCTTTCCTCTATCATTATGAGTTTTTTTTTTCTTATTTTTTCTGTGTCCTTCTCCTACTATCTGGCTTCATAGAGATGGACCTTTACCTTACAAGTTTACACTTTTTTTTTCTTCCTCTAATATTGCTCTCCACTCCCTCCATCCTATGACAGTAAAACAAGAACTCATTCCCACATACCTCTGAAACCTTCTTTGCTCCATAACGCTCACTGTGGTTACCCTGCCTGTATGTCAGGTCTCCATTCTTCTCCCTGAGTAGTCACAATCTACCCTGAGAAGATCATGACATGCTTTTTACCTACAAAAATGTGTCTTACACAGCTCTTGCGTTGCACTACCTGGATGATAACTTAGATATCAATCTGTCCGG
Organism: Ptychochromis oligacanthus; assembly: GCA_015103295.1. NCBI lineage: Eukaryota > Metazoa > Chordata > Actinopteri > Cichliformes > Cichlidae > Ptychochromis > Ptychochromis oligacanthus. The sequence continues at coordinate 16,729 of VVAS01052715.1, forward strand.
TTAGGAAGCATAAACTATTGCAAATCCATTTCACCTGCATTGGTGCAAATGAAAGTGACAGCAGATGTACTGGAGAGGCAACAACAAGACAACCCCCAAAAAGGGAATAGCTCTGCAGGTGGTGCCCAAATACCAATACACTATTCTGATCCTCCTGACTGATTTTTTTCTAATTTTGCTTTTTGCTAGTTCTTGTCACTGCTGCTAGCATGAGATGGTACCTGCAGCCCATTCAATAATTTTCAGTCTATAAAGAATGACAGTGCTTCTCACTTGATTTATAATTTTCAGAGCGAATTAATGTTTTTAATTGCTAGTTTCAAGTTTTATGTAATAGAATAATGGCCAGACATTCAAGAATTTCTATTAGACAGCAAAATTAATTGTTACATCAATTGCAGCAAGTCATCCAGGTCCTGATGCAGCAAAGCAGCCCCAGACCATCACACTACCATAACCATGTTTAACTGTTGGTATGATGTTCTTTTTATGAAATGCTGTGTTAGTTTTATGCTAGATGTAATGGGACTCAACCCTTCCAAAAAGTTTAGCTTTTGTCAGTCCACAGAGTATTTTCCCAAAAGTCATGGGGGTCATCAAGATGTTTTTTGGCCAATGTGAGATGAGCCTTTGTGTTCTTTTTGGTCAACAGTGGTTTTCGCCTTGGAACTCTCACATTGACGCCATTTTTGCCCAGTCTCTTTCTTATTGTTCAATCATGAACACAGAACTTGACCATGGTTTGCTGGTGTCCAAAGCGTTTGAAACGGCTTTGTAACTGTTTCCAGATAGATGTCAATGACTTTGTTCTCAGCTGTTTCTTTAGATTCTGGCATGATGTGTTGCTTTTTGAGATCTTTTAGCCTATTTCACTTTGTCAGACAGGTTCTATTTAAATGATTTCTTGATACTTATTTTCATCCAGCAACTAGACTTCAGAATGAAGAGCTCGACGGTGCCAGGACCTGACATGATCCACACCTACTGGCTGAAGAAGCTAAAAGCACTCCTTGAATGCCTGGCAACATAAATAAGCGGGCTGCTAACTGCAGGTACTCATCCAGACTGGCTAACACAGGGCAGAACAATCGTGATCATGAGGGATCCCCACAAGGGTACGATACCACCGAACTGCCGACCGATTACCTGCCTCTCCACAGCATGGAAGCTCCTCTCATAGCAACCAAGCTATGTAAGCACATGAGTAAACAGAGGGTCAAAGCACCAGCTACTGGTTGATAGAGCAGTACACCAGAACTCTAAGACCAGGCACACCAACCTGAGCACTGTCTGAGCCTACGACTCAATGCTCCACAAGGATACTGGAGTGCTTGGCACTGTACAAAGCTAATAGTGCCCTAATAGTATTCATCAGAAATTCAGTGGGACTGTGGAATACAACTATGGAGGCCAGCAACTCAAAGACAATCACACAAGTCACCATGAAGTGCAGAATATACCAAGGTGATGCACTGCCCCCACTGTTGTTCTGCATAGGCCTCAACCCCCTAAGCCAGCTCATCACGGCCAGCTCATTCATGAATGGAGTGTCCATCAGCCACCTCCGGTACATGGAAGACATCAAACTGTTCACTAAGTAAGCGTGATCTACAGCGAGGACATCTGGATGTCATTCAGACTGGATAAGTGTGGCCAAATGGTTGTAAAGAGAGTGAAGGTGATCCAGATTGAATGGGTGGAATTGTGCGAAGGCAGAAGAGGGGATATACAGGACAGCTACAAATACTTGGGTATCCCACAGCCCAGCGGGAAGCATGATGAAGATGCATGAAGATCAGCCGCAGCAAAATACCTCCAAAAGGCATGAAAGTTCTGAGCTCAATGGTAGGAATAAGATCCGAACCATCAATACATACACCATACTGGTCATCAGATATCCAGCTGGAATAATAACCTGACCACAGGAGGAGATAGATGTCTCTGATGTTAAGTCACAAAAACTCCTCACAATGCACAGAGGTCTCCACCCAAAGTCCAGCACCCTGAGGCTCTACAAGCAATGGAAAGAGAGAGGGCAAGGATTAATGAGTGTCAGAGCCACAATCCAGGAGGAAATATAAAGCATCCACAAATACATCAGGAAGATGGCCCCCTGAGATAAGCTGCTCTAAGAGTGCCTCAGGCAGCTGAAGACAGATAGTGATGATGAACAGGAGGAGGAACTATTATGGAAGACCAAGCCCTTGCGTTGGAAGTAGCACTGACAGATAGAGGAAGTGGCTGACATCAAGAAATCCTACCAGTATATAGAAAAGGCCAGCTTAAAGGACAGCACAGAGGTTCTGATCATGGCAGCACAATAACAGGCCCTAAGCACCAGATCCATAGAGGCAGAAGTCTACCACAGCCGACAGGGCCCAAGTTGCAGGCTGTGCAAAGGTGCCCCAGTGACTATCCAGCACATAGTAGCAGGATGTAAGACGCAAGCTGGGATGGCGTACAGTGAGAGGCACAACCGAGTGGCTGGGATAGTGTACAGAAACATATGTGCCACATATGGATTAGAAGTACCCAATTCCCAATAGGAGACACTGTGGAAGGTGGTTGATAATAACAGGGCTAAGGTCCTGTGGAACTTCAAGTTCCAGATAGACAAGCAGCTGCTGGCCAACCAACCAGACATAGTGGTGGTTGACAAGGAGCAGAAGACTGCGGTTGTGATAGATGTGGCAATCCCAGCAGACAGCAACATGAGAAAGAAAGAGCACGAAAAAACAGGGGCTGATGGAACGATTAGAGCAGATGTGGAAGGTAAAATCCAAAGTGGTCCCAGTGGTAATAGGAGCATTAGGAGCTGTAACCCTCAAGCTGTAAGAGTGGTTTGAACAGATTCCAGGGCACAATATATTACATCTTCTTACTTTTCTTCATTTATACTGTGAATCTGATTGTTTATTTTTCTTCCTCTAACATACAGTAGCTCATCAGTGTGGTGCTTTTCAGTAGCTGACTGTCTTATCTTTGCTGTCAGAACATCCTTGAAAACTGTGCTTGCAACTTCACAACTGCACAACAATATTACAACTTTGACAGCAAAATTGAGTCAATAAATTTGTCACTGTGCTGAATTACCTATCTCAAGGTCTCTCATAAAGTTGCAGTGTCCTGTTACTTGCGCCGCAAAACTACACAATTTGTATTTAATGGGGAAACCTGTGTAAGTGTGACACATTTGTTACTGATTGGCCCAGACAAGCTTGCCATTATTCTTAGGGAACAACATGTAACTGTTGCCATGGTATCTCTCTCTCTCTCTCTCTCTATCTTTCTATCTCCCCCACTCTTTTTTTCAATTTCACAGCTCCACATTTGCAACTGATTCAGGCCATTACCTTACTCTAAATGACATTTCAACAACTGTCATTTTCTGTATTCAGCTTTACATCAACAGAGACACACATGTTCTTCCGGTGATCTCAAAAACAACCCAAACACACTGTTAAGTATAACTACAAATTAAATATAGAACAGGACAGAAGATGTTTATTAAAACACATTCGAAATAAAATCTAAATCTATGAAGTAAACAGGTCACTGTAAGAGAAACATAAAAGTAACAAAATGCATAAAATGCTCTTTTATATCCCGTTTTTATAAAGCCATAATAACCACTCTAGGAATTTGAGAGAGATTAAATCTTGGCTGATGTGTTCTAATGAAGATGTCTTTACATCAGCCTTGGCGCCATTGGTTTTTCTGTGCTCTATGTCTATTTGTAGCTTGGTTTTAATGTGACCGTGTCATTGCTTTTGATTTCTGTGTATTAGCTCTGTGAGCATTTACAAGACAGAGAAATGTCCCCAGTCCATTTCCCCAAATTGTCACACGTAGCAAGGGGTCCTTTAGAAATAATTAGTTTGTTACGTGCTGTCAGAAGAAGCAGCGCAAATCAAGGTCCAGCATCTTGTTATGTGATAATTTATCGATCCAGTCAGAGAAGATAACATCTAATTTACTAATGAAGGGTTATTGAACAGCGCACCTCACAGGAGAGAGACAGACGAGAGCTCTACTTGGCCAGCTAGATGAGTTCTTTTTTTTCCCATTGCTATCTAAACAGCTTGCTAATAGAAATTGTTTTTCTTTTTTTCCTCTCACATATTGGAATGATATTCATCACACTGCTTTCAGTGAGATGACACAGTAATGCATTTTGGACAGACCAATTTCCCTGGAAGCTTAGCAAGAATAATATGTTCTTTTGATTTTTTGTGTTTTGTTTTGTTTAAATTTAATATAAGGTCTTTGTACTGTCTCTACTAACTCCTTGTCTTCTGAGGTCAACTTTCAAAGCGAAAGGAATAATAATGCTGCAGATGTTGAGATGTAGATGTAGCATCTTATTTCTAATTGTGGAAATAACTGCTCAGTATGAGAGCTGAGCTTAAGTCTTGGTCTCAGAGGTAGTGTCACCTCAAGATGACGTGTCAGACATACTGGTAGACTGAATCAATTTTCTTTCTGCTTATTTGAAATTGTGAGTCTATACTTTTCTAAGGATAAATCTTAAGAAACATTTTATTGCTTCTGAGACCAGCCGAGGAGTGTTTGTGTCAGTAATGTATTTTTTTTTTCTTTTGAGAGCTTATAAGACATCTTCAATGACTGCAGTGCTCTGTGTTTGTTGGTGCTAGCTTTAATTTGTTATTCTGAAGGTCAAATCAGGATGGACCAGTGTACAAAGCACTGCCTCATGAAACAGTCTGTGATTTTAAATCGATTTGTGTTTTATATGAATAGAATAAGGCCATTAGCCCTCCAGCTATCACAGTAGGAGTCTTAGTGCTGGTGTTAATGAGAAAGGCTATTGTACATGTTGACATCAGAGTAAGATCAGGATGCAGTATGCTACAGGTGCAGCTAACTAGATTTATAAAGTCCAATTCTGTTGGTAATTGTGTGCGATGTGAGCAAGAGAGAAGAGTAGTATTTTTAGTTTACGTGATGTGAATGGTATTAATGGAAGGTGTATTTGCTTTGCCTAATAGGGCAAATGAATGAAGAACAAGGTTTCTGAAAAAAGGTGGTTTTACAGACAGAATAGCCTCAATTAGGGATGGAAATTTACTATTTCTATATTCACTGGCAAACATTTGTCTGCTATAGAAGACAGGAAGAATATCCTGCCCATCATGTCAGTGCGCTGACTTAAACACATGGCTAGTGGGGAAAAAAAACACTGCCCAGAGATGTTACCAGGAAACTGTTAAGTGGGAAAACTTACCAAGAAGGACTTTTGGTACCCCAACAAATTATATGTACCTGAAAGGTGTCATTAAATACAATGCTCACAGCAACCTTTCCTCTAGTGTCAGTACTGAAAAGTAAAATCTGGTAAGCTTCAGTCAAATATTGCTGTATAAATCCTTATAGCTGTTGTTGCAACTGCTTGTCAGACAGAACCAATAAACACATCAGCTGAAGTTTTCATTGTTTGAACACATATATAGTCATGTGAAAAAGAAAGTACACCCTCCTTTAAGTCTAGGTAGGTCTAAGTCTAAGTAGGTTTTATGTATCAAGAAATAATAAAAATAAATCATCTGGTCCTTAGCAGATCCTGAAATTATTTAAATACAACCTCATTATTTAAATACAACACATTACAAATACTCATTATTCAACAAAAACTCAACCAAAATGCAGAATCAATTGTGTGAAAATTTAAATATGTCCTTACTGCTTCCATAGCAGTAAAGGTAAGAGGGTAAGTAGCAAACAGGTGCTTCTAATCAAATGCACTGGATTAACTGACCATGAGCAAGTGTGAGCACGTCTACAAAAGCAGAAGTTTTGGCAGTTTGCTGGTCTGGAGCATTCAGGTGTGTGTTAACACAATGCCTAGGAGGAAAGACATCAGCAATGATCTTAGAGAAGCAATTGCTGCTGCCCATCAATCTGGGAAGGGTTATAAGGCCATTTCCAAACAATTTGAAGGCCGTCATTCTACAGTGGGAAAGATTATTCACAAGTGGAAAACATTCAAGACAGGTGCCAATCTTCCTAGGAGTGGACATCCCAGAAAATTTACCCCAAGGTCAGATCATACAATGCTCAGAGAAACCACAAAAAACTCAAGAGCTACATCTCAGACTCTACAGGCCTCAGTTAGCATGTTAAATTTTAAAGTTCATGACAGTACAATTATAAAATAACAAGTATGGCTTGTTTGGAAGGGTTCCCAGGAGGAAGTCTCTTCTCTCTAAAATGAACATTGAAGGATGGGTTAGATTTGCAAAGTTGCATCTGAACAAACCACAATATTTCTGGAACAATGTCCTTTGGATAGACAAGACCAAAGTGGAGATATTTGGCCATAATGCACAACACCACATTTGGTGAAACCAAACACAGCATATCTGCACAAAACCTCATACCAACTGTCAAGCACGGTGGTGGTGGTGGTGGTGGTGATGATTTGGGCTTATTTTGCAGCCACAGGATCTGGGAACCTTGCAGTCACTGAGTCAACAATGAACTCCTCTGTATACCAAAGTATTCTAGAGTCAAATGTGAGGCCATCTGACCAACAGCTAAAGCTTGGCCAAAATTCGGTCATGCAACAAGACAATGATCCCAAGCTTCTGAATTTTGGCTTAGGTTTTGTTACATTAAATACTGAAACATTTTAATATGCCATCTGTTTTCGTTCATTTGAGGTTGTATTTAAACAATTTTAGAACATGCTAAGGAGCACATGATTTTTTTTTTATGTCCTAATATGTCCTAATACTTAAAGCATTAGAATTAAAGGAGGGTGTTTTGTTTTTGTTTTTTTGTTTTTTTGTTTGTTTTTTTTCCGCATGACTGTACCTAATCACAAAAGCCAGTGTCTTAAGTTTCCAAAGCTACATCTGGTAAAATTCGTGAAAAGTTATTTTGTAAAAAACAATATAGTGGCAGCAAGTGGCACAGGAAAGATTGGATGGACGTAAAGAAGAATGGATTCAACAAAACATCAGCAAATTATGGCCAACAAAATGTCATGAATTCAGTCATGAAAGTCAAAAACTGAAACTGACAAGGATCTGCCATCAGCTATTTCAAGAAACATAAACTAAACCTTTTAGATTGACTGTCAGTTTCAGCAAGGAGTAGCTAAAATCCCCTGCTGGTCAATCTGCGTAGTGCACAGATGCTTGTGGCAAGCTGATGAATCAATTTAGTGGAGGATTTTTTGACAGCTGGAGACCAAAAAAGAGCAAGAATAATATTGAATAATATTCATCTGTGGACACAAACATGATTTAAAATTGGTTCTGGGACGTGTAAAAAGGAAACTGTTAGTTTTTAACCATTAGCATTTTACATACACTATATTGCCAAAAGTATTCGCTCGTCTGCCTTCACACGCATATGAACTTGAGTGACATCCCATTCTTAATCCATAGGATTTAATATGATGTCGGCCCACCCTTTGCAGCTATAACAGCTTAAACCTTCTGGGTAGGCTTTTCACAAGGTTTAGGAGTGTGTTTATGGGAATTTTGGACCATTCTTCCAGAAGCGCATTTGTGAGGTCAGACAATGATGTTGGACGAGAAGGCCTGGCTCGCAGTCTCCGCTCTAATTCATCCCAAAGGTGTTCTATCGGGTTGAGGTCAGGACTCTGTGCAGGCCAGTCAAGTTCTTTAACACCAAACTTCCATGGCCATTGCCAT
>VVAS01052776.1:4228-22614 GCA_015103295.1 Ptychochromis oligacanthus
TAAACATAGGTCTCTGCATATATATACAATTTCATCCCAAACTAAACATATTGGCAGATCTCAAAATTTGTTTTTCAGAGCTCAGTTGTTATTGTGGCAAGTTCCAGTTCTTTACTTTTGATTCTTTAGCATTGTGTCTGTCATTGTTGTTGTGCAGTTAATTATTTTTGCTGTGCAGGGAATTTCAAAAACTGAAACTTAATCTTAAAACACTCTTAAAGAATACTCTAAAAATGCTGCTCTTGCTTTTTTAACCTTGATTCTACAGAAAAACAAAAAGATCTAAATATATGTGCTGTTATTATTCTGATGCACAGACCATTAAAAAACATCAGCCAGTGTGTATTTCAATTCCTCCCTGTAGCATGATGGAATATTATATAAAATAATATCAGTCATCATTGTTGGTGTATTTCATTTTTTCCCTTTTACCATAAACAACCAGCCACAAACTGTGTTTATTTCTTCATCCTGATGGGTTCAAGAGTCTGTGGGGTGTGGAGTTCTCCCTCCAGGTAAATATCCTTCCTTGCTGTTTGGCAGTATGTTTTTCTCTGACAGGTTGTTTGCTCAGGAAGATGTCAGCATTTCATCTGTAGCACATTTTTTACAGGAGCTGGCGGAGAAACAAGCTGCGGAACAACATGTACTGTAAACTTACTGTACATGCTTCCAGTGTGGTGTCAAGGTTTTACAGTATGGCAAACAGAGCTGCTGAGCACAGAGCACACAGTGTTTGGGCAAGGGTCAATGTACAAAACGAGCGATGAATCATAACTAAGATGTCTTAGTGACTTATCGACCTTTACACACGCCAGAGTGTTTGCCTGCTTTGTATCCACCCCCCACCCCACACACCATTTCAATTTGAGTCACGATAATTCTCCAGATTGCGACTCTCACTTTTCACGCTTGATTTCATATTTCTCTTCACATTTATGGAAAAAGCAGTTGTGTTTGCTTACACAATTTCCGTTAATGGCTTCGGAGATTGTTTTTGCTGTGGCTTTAGACAGCCATAATGTGTGGGAAGTTGCCATATAAAACAGATGTACCCTTTTTCACAGATCATCTAGCTTTGCTTCACCTTGGAGATATGAGATTTTACATGGCATAAAGCGAGGAATTTGCTGACATAACACTCACTCACTGTCCTCTCTGCAAATATTATTTCCAAAATCGTTTTCAATACATGTCTTTACACCATGATAAATGAAAAACAAACCACTGCTGCATCACTGTTTCTTATCATTCTCACTGATCCAGAACATCCAACAGTAAATACAGCAGCAGATCATAAAATTAAATCCTCCTCCTTTCACTCTCTCTTTATATATACAGACGTACGACAAATTAAAGGAAAAGCAAACATAAAGGGGATTGTGTGGTGTTGCCCCACTATGTGCCCGGCTTTGATTCTGCAAGTCTCTGAAACACTATCAGACTTATGGAACACCATTCTCCCAATAGATATTCCCTCATTTGGTGTTTTAATGGTGGTGGAGAGTGCTGCATAACAAATCTCCTAAAGACCGAAGGCCAAAGCATCTGATTCATCCAACAGTTGTTTGACCCCTGTTGCCCGGTCAGCGGAGACTGAGGAACGAAATGTTCACTCGGATAAAATTTGCATTAATTTGTGATGACCCTTTCTCCGAAGGTAACAAATGGATCAAAGCATAACAAAGCCACCAGGTTTTTCTCACTGCAAAGCCCCATCCACATTAAAAGCAATTTGCTCATCGCTTTGTAGCTGGCAATATGTGGATAGTGGACATTCCAGCCTCCAGTTGCATAGGTAACCCTTTAATATATTTGTCCAATTTTGGTGAGCCTGTGTGAATTGCAGCCTCAGTTTCCTGTTCGTAGCTGACAGGAGAGGCACCCAGTGTGGTCTTCTGCTGCTGTAGCCCATCTGCTTCAAGGTTCAACGTGTTTTGCATTTACAGATGCTCTTCTCCATACCCTGGTTGTAATGAGTGGTTATTTGAGTTGCTGTAGCCTTCTCACCTGTCTGGCCATTCTGCTCTGACCTCGGACATCAGCAAGGCATTTTTGCCCTGAGAACCATGAGAAGAGTGACCAAAGAGTGTATGTCAATCGGCAGTACCATTCACTCACACTGGTAGTCGATTCAATCGCCCTGCTCAAAGTTGAGAAAAGTTGAACCTCTGGACCTGGCCAGTCTGGGTTGCTAAAAGTTATTTTGCCTGTCATAGCTACAAGCTGCTGAATTTCACTGACATAATTTGTATCTGGTCGCACATCGCTAATAGTCTATGTCTGTCTTCCTGTTTTTCTTTAAATTTGCTACCCATCTGTATCAATCAAATAAAAGAACAAAACTCTTTCCAAAAGCTGACTGTATTGCTGTCACTTAGGTCACTCAAAATTCACTGTATGAATGTGTCAAAGACTTAAGGCTAGACTGTGTAGCTTTGCTACAAATGGGAAGTTAACTTTATAAGGACTACAGAACACTCTTGCTCACTTCAGTCTGCAAAGTAGCCTCTTTTGACATAATACCAGCAGCTTATACTGGCTAAAGCAAGCTAAGATTAATATTAACTACATGTAGCTTTTATTTCTGAGTCAGAAATAAAATATTTCTGACTTTTCCCTACTTTAACTACGAAGGCAATGAACTCATAAGAAATTTGGGAAATGTAGGGAGACCAAACTTATTATTTATTAGCTTTTGGGGCCTAGTGTTAGTAAAAGTTGCAGAGCCATGCTTTAAATATTCAATTCAACTCAAAGCACTAATGGAAGGAGCATTGTAAGTTCTACATCATAACTTAGTCTGCGTGTAGTAAGTCTTATTTCAAGAATTGATGTATTAGTTTTTGATCATTTAAACTTGTATTTTTCTTTTTTTTAGGTGACAGCACGATCAAGCTGTAAGCCCACTCACTGACCTAACTAAGCTATGTGCTTGTGTGTAGTATGGCACACAGATGTAGAAAAATGCAATAAAACATCTCACAGATCAACAACACTTTCGGCTTGGTGCTCTTAAATGCTGTCAAACGGCCCATGCAGTCAAACCTCTTAATTCAAAGCTCCCTAACACTTTTTTGCTGTGATGTGCCCTTCTAAAAGGAGTCTGGGGGTCAAGATGGCTGGCTGTGCAGAGCCAGATTCACTTTTATAATAACTTACTGGAGTCTGACCTTACATGTACGGGTAAGGCGTGAAGTGAAGTTGAGCATGACATTTATGGGTCATATCTGCTGTAAATGACTGGAGAGTCTTTGTGGTTGGAGTTAATGGGGATGTCAGAAAGAAGGTGAGGCCACATCTCACAGATGAAGAGAGAAAACACACCAATGAAATTGTCTATATAGTGAGAATACTACATTTTGTGTGTGTAATTGGTGCCAACTTTAGCTCTTCAGAAAGACAGAAAAAAAGACAGAAGTTGTGAAACCAGCAGCTTTAAAGCACATATTGACAGCTGTAGAGATCATGACCTTTTGCTAATGTGACGGCTTCACAAACCTGTGGTCATCTTTGCCACCATGTGTGACATTAGCACAATAAAGGTCAGTGCAGCGTAACCTTTGGGAAGTGTCACCTTGTTGCCGATCACACAGCGCTCATAAACAGCAGCAGGATGCGAAAGCTGCCCTTTAACACTCCATCTCGACTGATCGGCTGTGAAGCCTCCTTATTCAGAGTAAATCCTATCTTTGTATCCGTTACACAGCTGATGCAGTGTCTTCTAAAGGAGAGAGCTCATTAAATGAGATTAACACCATGTAACTTTGTCACTTTAATGATTGGTATTCTACCTAAGCTTAAATAATATGCAGGAGGCACTGACGCCATGAGAGTTAGTTATGTTGCGCATGCATGTGGAAGACTGCACAACAATTGTTTCGCTAATTTCAGATTTCAAGTTTTTAATTAAAAACTACGTTGAACACGCCCCAGGAGGAAATTACTCAAAAAAACACATTAACTAAAAATGTCAAATACATTGCATTGCCTCTCTTTTCCCATCTCATTCTCTTTAAAGACAGAATGCAAGAAGCAAACCAGGTTTGACCACTGGCTGTTAAAGAGCCATTAGTTCAGCTGACTCACCTCTTTAAGGAGCAGTTTGGCCTCAGGCACAGTGACGTAATCTGGGTCCGATCGTGGTTCAGTTACTGCCAAAAATCTCAAAGGTTAATTCAAAGTCAGCACATTAGTTCTTCAATAAATCATCCTTAACTCTTAATTATTTCCCTTTTACATTCGACTGTCAACAGTCAGCACAGGTAGCGCCTCTTCCTGTCCTCAAAGCACCTTGGAGCAGTAATGGCTTAACAAGCTCAAGTCTATTAGCCAAATATGATAAGCTTATGGATCATAATGATATTGGCTATAATCCATTTTCAACAAGAGCCAGCAGCTTAGAAATTCAAGGGAACACCTTACCCCACTCCAGTACAGGAGAGTGAGTCCCTCAGTGCTTTTTAGGCACTTAAGTGAGAATGAATTCATGCTGTCAGCTCTACTTGTCAGACATCATTGTTAATGGCCATGTGTCCATATTCATGGGCTTTAAGGATGAAATTCACTGGTCATAATTTTCAGTTTTGCAAGGTTTATGAAATCTTGTTGATGGATTGAAAGGCTTCTGATTTTTTTTTTTTTCCTCCAGCTTCCTTTCCAGTCCTTTAGCACCACACTGTGCTACAAAGCAGGCATGACAGCAGGTAGAGAGTGTGCAGCCACTGCAAAGACTAGCCATGAGTTAAGTATGTGTGGCATGTTGCTGATACTGTACTTTTTTCAGATTACGAACAAAGTTAGTGAGCACCTAAACTGCTTAGGGTCTGTTCAAGTGAGTGACAAAGACTGGGGCAACCAGGACTCAGTAAAAACTTTTCTTTCAAAGTTTCAGCATGTTTATTTTGTGTCCTGCTTTGCATCCACAATTACAATCCACTTAAAAATAATACATTTAATTGTCTCACATTTATTAATTACATATTCTATTGTAAAAAAAAAAGTAGAAATAAAGTGGGGGTTTTTTCTATTCAACTTTTGGTACCCAAGGTTCACCGAAGAGCTAGGCAAAATTTCAAGTCACGTCTGTACTGATATCTGTGCAAAATAGCCTGTCATCAGTTCTTTTGATTGTATTGTTGGACAAACCACTTTTCATAGCCCTTTTGTTCCATCTGGACTAGCGTAACACCTACAAATATTTCATGCATATACCTTTCACTCACCTTATCAGACACTTTCACACAATCCAACAAACAGTCTTGCTGCCTCTGGTTCAGATTTAGCACTCTTTTGACGTAGGTGACGCACTCAGGCTGAGGGCTATTGATAAGTAAAGTCTGGAAGGTTTCAGAATAAACTCTCTCTCTTTTCTATAGTGGGTTGTCTGCACTGGTGGTTAACTGTGGGTTGCTCCACCCTCTCCTCTCACCCTCTTATTAACCTCCTCGCTGTCAATCAGGACCCTTAATGTGTGCCACACTGTCTTAATTCCACCACCCAGCAACTGCACAAACACACTGGGGCTGCCTATGACAGAAGTTTTTTAAAGGATTAAAAAGAATTAAATGAGTATGTTCAAAGTACCAATATAAAATTAACTTACGTTGCTCAAAAACAGAAAATTGAGGGAACAGCGTGGAACAGTCAGTCATCACAGTATAACACAAAGTTCACCACCAGGATGTGGACTGTTACATGAGGAGAGCTGGACAAGCCGTAGAAAGGCATCAAGCCAGCAGCAGAACTGGTATATGCTCCTTTGTGTGAGGAGGAGCACTGCCAGAGCACTACAAAATGACCTCCAGCTGGCTACTTATGTGCATATTTCTGACCAGACTGTCAAAATCAAAATCCATTAGGGGGTGGTGTGAGGGCCCAACATCCTTTAATGGGATTCACCAGAGAACACCAGAACTTTCAGGTCCCCTACTGGCACCCCAGATGAAAGCAGGTTCACACTGAGCACATGTGATAGACATGTCAGAGTCTGGAGAAACATGGCAAAACATTATGCTGCCTGCAACATCATCCAGCATGACTGGTTTAGCAATGGTGCTGGGCTGTGAGCACAGGTCCCACTGAAAGATGTCACACCCTCATGCCACCCTTGTGGTGTTTGTGCATGTTTCTGACCAACCTGTCAGAATCAAAGGAGCAGACAGGAGTCTTCCTGCTGGGTTGATGCCCTTCCAAGGCCCTGTCCAGCTCTCATCATGTAGAGGTCCTTCTCCTGGGATCTCCTCCACATTCCTGAGACTGTGCTGGGAAACCTAGGAAACCTTGCAAAGGCACGCACCATTAGTCACAAGGTCACTAGCAAAAACCAGAACTAGAGAAAAGTCAGTCAGGAGTGACAAGGAAAGAGCAATGGTCTGTGGGCACCAGCTGCAAAACTCTTCCCTTTTTGGTGGTTGCCTTGTTGCTGCCTCTCCAGTGCATCTGTTGTCATCTTCATTTTCACCAAAGCAGGTGAAATGGATTCACAATGGTTTATGCTTTGTAACTGGACAGATTGATATCCCTGGTTGTCACAAAGTCTTAAGGCACACCTTGACTTACCTAACGGCACACTATTTGGGAACCACTGTAAATGATTCCTATTCTAATATGTTTTATTGTAAGTTAACCCATTTAGTCATGCCAAATCAAACAGCCACAACACCTTTAAACTCATTTTGTACAGCTAATTAGTGACAAAAGCTTATTTTGACTACTAGCTGATCTTCCATGTCAGGCTGAATTTTGAGTAAATGTGTCTAAGCAAAGAAAAATGTCAAATATTGCAGCTGTTCTTTATAGAGCTTTAATAAAAGAAGCAGTTTGAAATGTTTGTTACACTTATTTGATATATTCAATCTGAAGCAGACACCGTTAGGTTAACATGAAAGTTAAATATGTTTTTCAGGTTTTATTTGGATTAAACTAATGGGGTAACATGCCCAACATAAACCTGTAAGCTTTACAGGTCTTAAGGTGGATTTTGTTACTTTTTAAACTGGATCTTGCTGTTTGAAATATTTATGATAAGCTTGCTGCTGCAGATGCTAACTTGATATTTAACATAATTACAAAATTCAGGAAGATATTCCTTCATGTTGTATACATTTTTTTTTTCTATAATAACTTCAAGCCTACTTAAGGAATTCCTTGATATATATTAAGTTTCAAAGACATAGCCCCTTATTGACAGGTAATCATGTGACTTGGTAAGCAGCTCACCTATGCATATACACCAATCAGGCATTACATTATGACCACCTGCCTAATATTGTGTTGGTCCCCCCCTGAAACAGCCCTGACCCATCAAGGCATAGACTCCACTAGACCCCTGAAGGTTCATCACTGTTCCTTCCTTGGAACACTTTTAATAGACCCAGTCATCTAGCCATCACAGTTTGGCCCTTGTCAAACTCACTCAAATCCTTATGCTTGCCCATTTTTCCTCCTTCTACCACATCAACTTCAAGGACAAAATGTTCACTTGCTTCCTAATATATCTCACCCACTAACAGGTGCCATGATGAAGAGATAATCAATGTTATTTACTTCACCTGTCAGTGGTCATAATGTCCTGCCTGGTCGGTGTACTTCCTTTATTTGGTGTGGCTGGTATTCAAGGTGCTGAATGTTTGGATCCTGTTTTCAGTGGACTTGACTGTAAAATGTTCATGATGCTGAACACCAGGTAAGCAACTTACACTGAGTGTCACATCTATTTTTCTTCTTTTTTTTCCTCTTTTTAAACTTAGTACAACCTTGATCGAGAAGTCTGATTTTTGTCATTTTTCAAGGTGGGGATAGGAATAATTCACTAAAAATGACAAAGTGATTTGTTTCCATACCTTTCCCATCCCCATCTTCTTTTTAAATTGTACTCACTGTTTTGATCGTCTCCCCCTGCAGAAAGGAAAAAAAAAATGCTGCCACTCTGACTGAAGCTACCATAAATTTTCAGCAATCCATCATCCACGCCATATTAAGCACAGACCAGCCACCATCCACGTTCTGAATTAGCTTTGCAGAAGAGAACCCCTTTGAGATAATCACTTTCTCATCACCAGCAATGTGGCAAATTCAGATGTGGATGTGATGGGTAAAACACAGGGCAGATGTGTATATGTGGTGTCCCTTTAGTGTGGCTGCATGCAGAATATTCAATCGCTGACACTTCTACTGTTGGTGCACTTGTAGTATCCTGTATATAGCAAAATGGCTGTGACCCTCCTCGGGTGTACTCTATAAGAGGCAGCCAAAAGAAATCCTTTCATTTGAACTTGGTAGCAAGAAAATGTTTTTGTAGCTGATTTATCTGAGTACAACACCTCATTTGACAAGGGTGAACTTGCATCCACAAAAACTCTTATCAAAGTTGGCATTAGGAGGGAGCATTCGGGAGGACTGGTTTGTGATCTCTAAGAAACTGTTTTCCATTTGGGTTCAAAGTACAAGTTTAGCACTTGAAGATTGAATCCACTGGGAGCCGCCGCCTTCTGGAACATTTTCTTTCTTCCTGACAGTCGTGCTGCTCCATATCTGTGCTTCTGTATTGTGTTGCCTGTAACTCTGTGTGCTGCTATCTTCTTAGCCATGTCTCTCTTGATAAAGTCTCTGTTTACATGATAAAAATACAAAATGTGAGTTTGCATTGTGCCGACTTGCACAGGGAGCTTGTCGAGGTATGGTGTAAGTGCTTAAAGTGTCAAGATTTGGTGTCGATGGAACTGTTTGCCTGTAAAAGGTCTGACAGTTTTGAATAAGACTGACAAGTGGGTATGTATACCAAACAGCTGCAGTGCTAAATGTCAGTCTGCTGTTGCCCTGCAATGAACATAGACTGTAGGTAAGTGAGAGCATACTGATGTCTGGCATGACACTGCCATCCAGTGGTGTGATCTGTGAACATCACATCTCTAAAATGGTGTATGCAGCCGGCTGTGAGAACAACTTCACCAACAATCTTTTCAGTAATTTAACAGACAACTATACCGTCGGCATTTCTTTAATAAACATTTGCCAAAGGAGGAGGAGCAGGGTGGTCGACAAATCATTTTAGTACAAAAAAAAAGACATTGTTTCCTTTTTGAACTCTGGTTATGTGTTTTTGTTTTGCTTGTGACTTTACAACACCTACTGGCAAAAAGGCATGTGGAATTCAAACAGCCTTTCTCTATGAAGCTGGATCAGATTTGCTGCATTCGTCCAAGGGGCTACCAGTCCGTATTCTCAATTAGCTCCTTGTGCTGATGACTAATCTGACCTAACTGGGCCGTCATTGTTGGAACATAATCTTGACAATAGAAAATGAGGACATTATTTATGGGTTATATTTCTAACTGTGCAGATAGCGCACATCCATTTCCTTTCATAACCAAAATAGTTTACGCCTACTTCACTCAGTAGTGCAAAATATTAATACTAGGCTGCTCTGGAGCAATTACAGAAAGGCTAAGGTAGAGTTTTAAAATTTACCTGGCCTGATAAATGTACACTCAAAAAGGTCAGAGTTTAATTTAAAAGACAGCAGAATAGATTACAAAAAAATATGAAAATGGTATGAGCAAGAAAAGCTCCTCCGGTATTAACTGTCCTTCTGCAACATACTCCACATTCCAGACTGAGGAGGAATGCAACACCTTATACAGATTTAAGTTATTCAAAACTTAATGTGCATCTCCAGATACATCTAATCTTGTCTAAGAGGCTTCAGGCTCAACCCTTGCGCCCACAGTCACTTTACATTATTTCCAGTCTTTCAGAAAGGCAGCCCCCGGCCTCTGATTGTTGCCGTTGAGTTCACATGTGGGACAAAGCCAAGGGGTAGTGGTGGAGCCCCGACTTGAGAAGGGGAGCCCCAGGGTTGTCCTGGTGCTGGGATTGGTGGGGGAGGAGGTACACCATCCTTTCTAGCCATGGTGTGGTTGTAAAGGTGGATAGCACTGGGGTTAGGCTGTCCCTCCACAGGTAAAGGGCTGTGATTGTACTCAAAACGGTGATCCTTGTCCCCAGTGAACACCATACTGCTGGGTCCAGAAGTTCCAGCACTTGGAGGGAAAGGGTCGGGGTGGGCTGGAGCAACAGCCCCAGGAGCAGTAGAGGAGCTGGCAGCCTGTCCAGGTCCACTAAACACTTCTCTCAGAGTGTGAGGTGGCAGGCCTCCACCTAACATATGACCCATGTAGCTGTCCCCAAACCCTGCAGGAGTAAAAGGTGGAGGAGGTGGGTGGCTGTATTCACCACTGTATCCAGAACCTTCTGCAGTAGGGAGAGGTGGGTAGTCTGGCTCTGGGGGTCTCCCTCCATCACCTGCACCTGCAGATGCAATAGGGGGAGCATGACCTGTCTTGGGCTCAGGTGGTGGCTGCCGGTAGTCCAGGTCAGCATGTGGAGGTGGCTCTGGAGGCTCTGGTGGTCTCTGGTCTGGGGGCAGGATGGACACTCCACCTACATCAGACACTGAAAAACAAATTGTACACTGTATTGTAATGCACATATGTAGATAGTTGGCTTTTTGATAATTGGCTAATAAAAATTATTTTAATTTTTCGAGCAAAATTAAATTTTTTTTTTTTTCTGACAAGAGATTTCTGAACTTCACCTCTATAAAAATTAAGATGGGTACTTGTAAGTTTACTGATGTTTCATAGACCCATTTCCTACCAATTTAAACTCGTACAGCTTTAACAATAAATATTTTATGTTTTTTACACCAAGTTACAATCTTTATCCCTGAGGAAGCCTCACTGGCTTTCTTTAAAAATGATTCCAACTAGTAGCCACTGTTAACAGCTCTTCCCCTGATGTAGGATTAGGAACATTCTTAAAACAATATAACTGAATAAAATCTCTTTTCTGTGAAGATCTGGAAGTACACAGACATAGTATGCTCAGAAGAAGGCTCACCTGGAGAGACTGGACTGGGCTCAGGAGGCTGTTTAACCTCTGGAGGTAGAAGCGGTGCTACTGCTCCAGCAGAGTTGGTGCTCTCTACTCCTTCTCCACCATCAACTGGTTCCTGCCTTTGGGCCTGTTGGGCCTGGAGGAGCTGAGCTAGCAGCATAGTCATGGCTGTTTGTGTGGCGGCTGCAGCCTCGCCTTCTGGAATACTTGACGGGGCAGACATTGGGGGTGAAGGAGGTTTGGGCATTGGAGGTGTATGGGGTACTCCTGCTGGGGCTGTGGATGGGGGAGGCTTGGCAGTTGCAGGCTGAAGAGGAGGCTCAGCTGGGTCAGTGGGAGCTAAGGCTTTAGAGAGCTGCTGTAATGTCTCTTGGTTGACCTTCGAGCTCATAGACTGGACAAACTGGGCTGTGCTGACTGCACTCTTTGGCTGGCCCAAGAAGTTGAGGAGAACTGCCAGCTGCTCCTGGGTGAACTGTGAGTTTGAGCCCTTTGGGTCTGTAGGAAGACGAAAGATAAACCTGAGCATAACTCATAATACTGATATCTTGGATGAAATATACTAAACTCAAGGTTCATTTAACAACTTTTGACCATATCTGAGATTTAACAAAAGGCTCTTGTTTAAAATAATTTCATTTCAGAAAATATTGTTGTACACTATAACTTTGTAGGGCAGGTTCTGTCCATTTTTAAAGACATAAATCCAATTAATGACATTTACTTTCCCAAATGAAGTGAATAGAACTATTGGTCTGTCAGATTGATTACCAGAACAAGGACCAAGAGTCCTGCATGCTTTTGTAGAAATGAATGACTATAAGCATAAGTGAGTTTGGTTCAGTGTGTCTGCTAAGAACACATATCTTTTAAAGACTTATGACTTTCAGAGAAGAAGGGAAGGACAAGTGAGTGCGTGAGTAAATAAATGACTGAGTTACATTCTAGATCAAATTATTTAACTGACCAATGACCTCTAGCTTAACCTCTAGTTAAAGTATGCTAGTCTGGCAACAGCGGTAATGTTTAAAAAGTTTGTTTCCATAAGTTACCTCAAAGGTCACTGAGGTAACAAGTTCATTTTAAATACATCAAAATAAGTGACTATTTTTTTGTTCATGAAACTGAGGTATGAACCAAGTATTAGAAGACGATGACAACTTAAAAACATAAAAGCAGTAGTCAAACTCACCTAGCAGAGCAGAAGCAGCTGCATTCTGGGCTTTGATGGCTCCGGGGGCAGAGAAGCCCTGTGGCGTGTTACTGCGACTGTCATCAAGGCCCAGCTCTTTGCGGGGTGCCTTTGGAGCTGCCAGTTCTTCTGGCATCTGCTTCTGTCGTCTGCGTTTCTTACTCCACAGCTCATGACAGTCCTGCCAAAGTGGGAGACTACAGGAGTGGAAACAGTTAAGGATCTGATGAGCATAGTTGTACACTATAGGATGAACATGTTGATGTAACATGAACCAAAACATACTCTGGTGGAGGCATCTTGTCTGGGTCCACATCCTTGAGAAACTCGCTGCCCAAAGCCTGTTCAGCCGTGCAGCGTTTGCTGGGGTCCAGATTGAGCATGTGGTCGAAAAGATCCAGGGCAGCCGGCGGGATGCTGAAGAGCAGCAGAAGCACAAGAGCACATTAAAATAAAAATGCTGGAATTCCCCAAATTTACGATAAGACAAAGTAAAAATGAACTTACAAAGCAAACTCCTCTCTTAACCGTCGCCGGTACTGCTTCTTTGGTTTCATGGTGTTGAAGAAGGGAAGCTTTATTACATCTGGCCAGACAGCAGGACAGGGGCTGCCACATATTCGGCTAAAAGACAGACATGCATTTGTTTAAAAAAAATAAATAAATAAAAATAATTTTCTTTCCTCCCTTGATGGACATGTGAGGAAAATAAATGGGAAACAAAAGAATGGCACTTGTGTTTCATTCATTTCATAGCTCACAGGAGAAAGACAGTATCTGTGACCCTGTGGCCAATCATGGTTCAGGAATTTAGCCTACACTTACCTAATAAGCTCTAACTGGGCAAGCTCCTGGTTAGCTTGAAAGACTGGTTTCTTTGTGAACAGCTCTCCAAGAATGCATCTGTAATGAAACAACACAATTCATGATACAAAAACAGGTCACCCTACAGATAATCATAAACAACAATATCAGCTCTGCACTTACCCGCAGCTCCATACATCAATAGCAGGTGTGTACCGCTCTTCTCCCAGAAGTAACTCTGGGGGACGGTACCACAGCGTGATCACTTTATTGGTGTATGGTCGACTGAAAATAAAAACACAAGCCAGATCTATTTGTTAGTATCACAATCACGCACAGAAGGTACAGTAATGATGAATAAGAATCTTTTTATAAGATTGAAAAGTAGAGTACAGGAAGCTCACCTCTCTTCAGAGTTATACAGCCGAGCGAGACCAAAGTCTGCGAGCTTTATTTGACCTCTGATCAGAAGGAAAGAATATTGAGTAAAGCATGTTGGGAAACCATCCTTGGCAAGGTTTTAGAACAAAGCACTACATTCTTGTAAATGAAATAAAACAGGCAGTCTCACTTGTTATTGAGCAGAATATTGGAGCACTTGATGTCTCTATGAAGAAAGTTCTTCTTGTGGCAGTAATCGAGGCCCTCCAGCAACTGTCGCATGAAAGACTTTATGTGGCTTTCATTGAAATGAACCAGACCAGACTCAAGCAAACCCATCAGGTCGTGATCCATGTATTCAAATACAAGATAAAAAGCACCTGAGATGAAAGGAAAAAGAATTAGTCCACAAAAAAAGATCTTTTCTTTTTAATCTATACTTTTTACATGCCACTATCATTCATGTGTACAAAAATATAAAGGTACCTTTATCGTTCCTGAAGTCTAGAGCATCCTCTTTGTCTGTGACAATCTCCTTCATGTTTATAATACTCTTGTGGTTCAGCTGACGCAGAATTTTAATCTCTCTGATGGCTGTAATTGGGAAGCCCTCTTTTTCATTGTCCAGTCGAACCTTCTTCAGTGCCACCATTTCAGCTAACGGAGAAAAGAAACAGACCAATATAATCGTGGCAACTTACATTTTAAACAACTTTTAAAACATCAGCATCATCGCCT
This sequence comes from Ptychochromis oligacanthus, assembly GCA_015103295.1. Taxonomy (NCBI): domain Eukaryota; kingdom Metazoa; phylum Chordata; class Actinopteri; order Cichliformes; family Cichlidae; genus Ptychochromis; species Ptychochromis oligacanthus. The sequence continues at coordinate 18,243 of VVAS01052776.1, forward strand.
TGTATTTCATTATCTAAAGAACACAGAATGGATCCATGCCAAAGTTAGTCAAGAGGAGTTAAGAATGAATGTAAATCTTCAATAAACCTTACCGGTGTCTTTATCTTTAGCTTTGTACACTTGGCCGTAGGTACCTTCCCCAGTGATTCCAATGATCTCAAACTTGTCCACACAACGTTTTCCCCAGTCTATCGCAATTTCTTTAATTTCACCATATCTTGGGCCACAGATTCTGGGAATTAATAGGAAAATTTCAAGTGAAATAAACAAAATTAAACATACAGAAAACAGCAGCACAAAAGGTGATTTAGCACTATGTACACCAAAAACATACTTAGGTCTCCGGCGAATCGTTTGGGATTTTTTGTCATCTGGTGGGCTGTGGGTAGAAGCTGTGCCTCCAGGAAGTTCAGGAGGCAGAGGCAAGTCAGTTAAAAGTTGACGAGCCTTTTTCTCTGACTTTTTCTTCCCTGAGAACGAGTTGTCCTTCAAGCTGCAAAAATTGTTGGAAAGAGCATTAGCATGCCGAAATAATCAGTTACTTTCCACAAAGTAGAAAAATTTCTTGTTCAACACACCCATACCTTTCTCCTTTGTCCATGTGCTCAACAACTGTTTGGGGCAATGGTAGCGATGAAGTAGAAATGACTTGACCTGTGGCCCGTTCCTTTTCTTTACCCTGTCCAGACGCTGGTGCTTTCTTCTTGTCCCAATGTACAGAATCATCCTTACCCTTTACATCTCGGTCCCTGGCGGTCTGGTGCTCTGCGGTCCTCTTGGACGACTTCTCCGAGGGAGACTGAGGCTGGCTTGATGTGGGAGTTCGGGGTCCCTTCTCTGGTTGTGGTGGAGAAGGAGGGCGGCCCTTCCTGGAGGTGTGATTTGATTTGGGGCTGGGCTGATGAGCAGATGAGGAACCCTTGGTGGGAGTTGATGTGTTGCTCGAATTCTTGGCCTTGGCAGCGGCTTCTGCAGCTTTAGCTTTCTTCTGCTTACTGAGTTCAGCAGCGAGGCTACTTTTGAAGGTGAGTGTGCTCGGTGAAAGACTAGAAGGGCGGCTACGTGAACGAGAGTGGCGGTGACGGCTGTGAGAACGTGAATGCCTTGAACTTGAATATGGACTTCTGCTACGTGACCTAGCGGATCGCCTGGAAAGGAAATAACAAGATGACCAAGTTCAGTTGTGTCATCAAAAGAACGTATAACTCAAGATATGACAGTCAGTCTATCGACTGCAAGGACTTTCTGATACTGATAGAAAACAATACGTTCAAATGTCATAACTTATTCATTTTTTGGGGGTGTGCATCTTTTTCTAATTAAAAAGTTACAACTTCTATTGAAGAGAATAGATAAATAGTTATATAGCATAAAAAAATACAATGTGTGTATAAAAATACCAACAGAGCACATGCAACAAATTAAACACATGACCTATTAGCTGCACAGTAGGGACTCACCTGACATCTGGACTTGGGCTCAAGGACTTCCTGTATGGACTTCGTGATCTCCTGCGGTTTCCATAAGGACTTGAGCCAAACTCTCCTTGTTCATACGGACTGTGTCGACCATAACTTGGTGACCTGCGCCAGTTCACCGGGCTCACAGGTGATCTCTTCCTTTTGTTGCTTGAGTATGAACTGGGTGACTTGGGGACACCGAATGCCCCATACACATCGACATCCCGGCTGTAATATGCAGAACTGGGAGACGGTCTTTTGCTCCCGTAAGTTGGACTTCTTCTCGATACCAGCTGGTTATAACCACCAGGAGCAGTAGACTGGTAGTTATATGGATATGATGTCCCATAGGGACTTTCTGCTTTAAAACCAGGACTTCTCCTGTATGCCCTGAGGTCTTCACGGTCATCTCTGTAAGACTGTGGAGCATCTCTGTATGCAGATGGGGGCTCTTTATCAGATCTTGTTTTACTTCTGTGCCTTTTTTCCCTTTTATCTGCAGACTGTGAGGACTGGGATGTAGATGTCCTTTTGCCATTTCTGTCACTGCTCCGTGTAGTGTCTCTGTGATTTTTAGAGCCACTCAGGCTGCCTCCACTCTTGGCTTTTGACGAGTCTCTCTCGCGACTGTGACGGTCTTTTTTCCTACTCGGCTCCTTCTCTTGCCTGCTCCTCTCAGATGGTCCTCTTGTTTGTTCGTCTTTGCTGAGGCACACCGCCTCCCGTTCTCTGGGGTGACTTCTGTCTGGGGATGCTGGTCCATTATAGTCACCCACGTCAACATCGCTAAGTCGGTCCACTGTGAGACTCTCAGCATGGGGGTCAAGTTTAGGAGAGGGGCTCCCAGAAAATCGCTCTGACTGGGAGCTCACGTCATCGTACTCCACCAATGTCCGAAGTTCAGCCTCTTTCTCAAAAGCACTTCTCCGCTCATTGTCAGGGTCTTCTATTGTACCGGTATGCCACAAGCCTCTTTCCTTGGGTTGCCTGCGTTTCTTTCTCCTAGAAGCCGATAACCGCCTCTTCTCACGGTGCCTGTCTCGTTGTGCGGCACCGCTCCCTGGTTTGCTACGCCTGTCCTGCCTGTTAGCATTTCTCTGTGCAGAGGGGCTCCGTCCCCGACCCTCGCGAAGCACCTCGGAATTAGGCATTTATCTCCCAAATAAATGCTACCACCACGTTACGAATACTATATTTTCTGTTTTAACTAACCTATGTCCCTTGGTGTGATGTGGAACAAAACATTGGGCTAGCTATGCGACAGGCTAGTTAGCTAACGTGACAGCAAAATTCACAAATAAGACAGCCAGCCAGCTAGCCAGCTAGCTAAATCACAAGCTTAACATTAGCATTACAAAGCTAGCACGGTTAAGATTTTCTAGATAAAGAGACGGAAATTAATGACACTTAGTGCCAGCAGATTCCGTCACATTAAATTCACAAAATGGTTCTTAGTTATAGAGCCAGTCAAGACTCAACCATTGTATTCCAGGACGGACATCTCCCAGATTTGCCAGCTAATGCTAGTCGGTTTAGCCAGCTAGTATCGACTAGCTAACTGCGCTCAGCTACAAAGTCGCGTTCCATTTTATGGTAAAAGCGCAGGCCTGAAGCCTCTCCAAATTTAAAATCCGCTTCTTCTAAAACGCTACAGTCCGTGCAAGCATGGATATCCATTTACCGGATAGTGTTAAAATGTAAGTAGTAAACTCCGTCTCCTCCTCACAAACTTCTTCTCGCCCTCCATCACACTCCAGTGTGCAACAAGGAAGTGAACAGCACGCGAGTTGGCCGGATAGTCAGTAGCCGCTAACCGTCTAGCCGCTTAGCAACTTAGCCAGCTAGCTTCTCCTTGCGTGGAGTTGAAGACAACTCAGTCAACATGCAAGAAAACAATGCCATTCAAAAACACGCCTGCGTTCTCGTATCCAGCCGGGCTGTCGCGCCCTCCGATTGCGGCATTATCCAAAAGTAGCAGAGGTCTGCGTTAAATGGCTCAAAAATCTTTGAATGTATTACAATATTATAACTTTGTTCTCAGTGTGGCTAACGGTACAGCTCGCCTGGGCCTCAGACTGCTTTCAAACTACAGGCCTTGTGCGTCGGTGTCAACCAATGGCACCCGTATTCGTAATCCACTGGTAACGTCACACCGAAGGGAAACCCCTACCGTCAAAAAACACAATATAAAATAAAAAGCGATACTAACCAGAGTGTACAGGAGATAGTTACTTATTTTCCATCCATCACCCAAATGGCACACCACGTCTTTCCATTCATTACACAGTGACTAGATTCTTCCATTGTGCAACATATGCATAACAGTTAAGCAAGCTTTGTTATTTTCCATTACATGTAGTTTCGCATTTCTGTTTACAGTTCAGTTTAGTTTCAGTTATTTATTTCCTATTTATTAATGTTAACAGTTAATTTTTCAAGGGGATGGTTGAAAAAAAGTTCAGCATAGGTACTGCAATACAAAAACAAAAACAGCAACTGACTCAGTCATACAGTCATGTATATTGACTAAAGACATTCCTCTGTATATTTTTGTTATAATGATTAGTAATTACTAAACTCTGCCTCTTTCTCCCACTGTATGTCTTTTTGTCCTATCTCCCTCTCCTCTCTTCTGTTTCTCCTCAGCCCCAACCGGTCGCGGCAGATGGCCGCCCCTCTCTGAGCCTAGTTCTGCCAGAGGTTTCTTCCTGTTAAAAGGGAGGTTTTCCTTCCCACTGTCACCAAGTGCTTGCTCATAGGGGGTAGTCTGATTGTTGGGGTTTTTGTCTAATATCGTAGTGTCTGTAGCCTACAATATAAAGCGCCTTGAGGCGACAGTTGTTGTGAATTGGCGCTATATAAATAAAATTTAATTGAAAAATTGAAATTGAACTACTCCTCCACAACCTGTG
>VVAS01052783.1:3949-15022 GCA_015103295.1 Ptychochromis oligacanthus
CTACACTCTTTCCTCCCTCTCTAGCATCCTCCCTCTCTACCTCCCTCTCTGGGGTACATCTTCTCACGCAGCTGGTACCAGTTGTCATGGTACCACTTTGCTAAGAGATACATAGCATGACAGACAGTAAGAAAATGCTCAGTGACTCTCTACTTAATCTCTTTTCAGTCAGTGGTTGCACTGCTCTCTGATCAAACCTCTAAATGCTATGCTGACTTCTGCAACCGAGCTCACTTTTGTCGCAGCTTCCTCACCAACATCTCCTCTGCACACTTCTCGCAGTCTGTTTGTTCAAGTTGATCCGGACTACTTGTAAAAAGATCAGTGGAGAGTTCAGAAGCTATAAATGCTGATTTGAGTGGCTGCAGTTGGGTGAAATTGAGCCACAGAGCAGTGGCGGATCTCTGGATCAGCAGTGGCAGAAATGGCTACAGACCGCACATAAACAACCAGAACAAGTAGTGTTTGAAAAGGAATTAAAAAGGTACCAAAACAGCTTGCAGCTTTTACAAAGAAAGAGTGTTTTGTGAGACTTTTCTTAAAATTCTTCAAAAACATATTTGAGATGTGCCCTTTCTTCAGTTATACTGTGATGGAAGTTGTTTCTAGAGGTTTTAATTTTATTTTACTTTACTTCTCTTTTACTTTTATTTGTGGCGAAGAAAAACTGCTGATTATCACACGTGAGAAGCTGGAGCTAAAGGATGTTTGGTTTGTTTCTTTTGATTGACTAAGCAATTAATCGACTAATCCTAGCAGCTGTATACTTGAACTCTTTAGATGATATCTGAGGCTATTGTTTTTAATTTGTACCTCCAGTATATAGTTACTTTACTATGGAAAATCCTGGCTACTGGTGAGACCAGCTCATTAAAATAATCAATGCCAACCACAAAATTACAAACATAGAGTGAAAACTATCACTTTAAAGTAAGATTTTACTCAGTTCCTGATCCATTTTTAACATCTGTCGCTCTAATTAACTGTCTCCAGTATCCATATGGGCCAGCAGCCCTCCTCTGGTGCACAAGGTTGTCTGCATCTCTCTGCTGTTAATTGGCCTCAAAGAACATCTGCTCCTGTTTTAAGTGATGCTCAGTTTGGCCTGGGTGCCCTTTTTATCAGAGGTGCCAATTTAATGGGTGTGAGCTGAGCAGACGACTCTGCTAGCACTCTTATGTCAGCACGATGTACAGATTTCATAATATCTGTGGGCTGTTAGTGGAAGAAAATGACACAGTGCAGTCAGCATGAGGTATATTAGAGGCAAAGTGAAAAAATAAATATGAGAAAGGGATAAGTGAAAGCATGTATTCAGATTTATTGCAAAGTGAACTGAAGATAGTCTTAAACCACACTTTGTGTTTTAAAGGAAATAACTACCGCAGCTCTACCAACAACAGATGATATTAGATGTATTTCTTTTTAAAGGCATGTGTACCAGAAATGCAAAGCCTTGCAAAAATTGATGACAGGACTTCAGCCCTCAAAGCAGCTGCTTTCCACTGAAAGCAGCCATTATGATGTGTTAGAGAGGGACACGGCTAAATTAACCAGCGACCAAATTACTTCATATGCATCCCATGCAGCAGGATACAAAGCCACAGTCAAAACATAGTTTTAGAAATTTACTATACAGTGGCAGCATGCGTTGTAATGACAAAGAGTAAAGACTTTATAACCATTTTCACTGATGTTTTAAAAATGCTTAGGGTATTATTTCGATAACAAAGAATAAGACTCTAGTAACAAAGACATAGCTCCTCACTTTTACTGAAATCCTCTAAACATTACACTGGTAGGAAAAACTGTAACATAGAATATATGTATATTATTTTTATTATCTCAGTTGGTTCAAAAGCAGCAACCGGTCAAAAAAGTTTTTTCTGTGACTCACAGAAACCATATTCCAAAACTTTCCCTGTAAAATGTGACCTTTTTTATAATGAGGTCTCTTTTCTGGTGATATTAGGTTAAGTTATATATGCACCCTGTGCTCAGCACTTACAGGTCTTCATGCTTTCCTCAGGATGAACTGCGACTTTGGTGACAACTTTTCACATTTTTCCTCCAGTTTTTTTATGTGGATTTTTTTACAAGACAGAACCACAGATCTTATAGTTATGCAGCATTTGTCTCAAGTTCTTAACACATCACAACGCCTTGAGTAAGGCAAGCAGACAAACAAACCCAGTCTGCAGTTTGATGGTCTCATGCTGCATGCATGCTTTGTTGTCCTTTCCTTGTTGGCTCCGTCTTTCATTTCTTCCAGAAAATTGCTGCATGGAGTTGACCAAGGGCCAGTTAAAACCTGAAAACGGTGTGCAGTATTTTGCTACGTTTTCTGTGCTGCTGACCGACGTGTTTCATTGGCAGGGATGTGTATGCAAAGCCCATCGTATTAAAAAGGCAGTGAACACAGTGGATCAGCTGCCATAGGTTTAATCCTTGGGTAACAAAAAAAAAGAAAAGAAAAAAGAAAAAAAAGGAAAGCTCTGGTTTACTGATGCAACACACCTGAGCAGGTTGAGCAAAATCTTCTCTTCTTCTTTTCCTGGCTGGCTGACTGACAGAGCTTCTCATTTGTACTTTGATGTTTCATATTCACACACACACACACACACACACACACACACACACACACACACTGCAAACACACTGACAGATAAACACTGTTGTATTGCTTATTAAATTTCCTAATTAAACATTTAGCATCATTTAAAGATGATAGTTGGCTTTCCTCTCGTCACATTCTTTTGAGCCAGGTTGTAACAGTGACAATGATTTATTCCTTATCTATAGCCCTACTATAAATACTGTATAGTTTTTAGGATATGAGATGCATCTTCCAACTCTATGACTTCACTGTTTCCAGACCATTGAGAGTTTGAAAACTCAGGACTGCCAGTTGTAACTTAAACGGGGTCAGTGCACACTGTGTCACTGACATCAGTATTTCCAAGCTGGAGCTATACTCTATATAGGCTTCCACTGATACTGTATAGTACAACACTTTCCAGTCCAGCGGTGATGTGATAGATTATGTAAACCCAGTAAAAATCCACCTAAATCTGAGACATTCCTCAGAGCCTCTGTGGCCAGTTAGCTGCTCAGTTTCCGGACATTTCCATATTCTCTGGAAAAGTGAAAGAACGCATGACTGCTGCCAAGGAAACCCTGCTCCAGTTTACTCTGCGCTGGCTCAACACTCCTCCCTGGGCATCCATCCCGATGCCTGGAAAACTGGGAATTCCAGGTCACCCTTTTGTCATGGGAGCTCAGCTCACTCACCACAAGCACACACAAACTCAGTTGTTTCTGGGAAAAAGATTTTTTAGTTGTCTGAGTAATATTCCAGTATTTTCTCATTCTCTATGTAGTTTCTTAAGCTCATCTAATAGCTCATCAAAATTTTCACTTCAGCTGTTGAATGAGCCAGGACAAAATGATAGATACTCCTGAACTTTATGATCTCTAACTTTTCCTCTTGTCCTACCATGAGGTCCATGTTTCTGTTTTGATTTAAATGTCTGAATGACTATTTGATCAACGACAGGCAGGCAGGATGAATTTTCATTGCCATTTACTTTTTTATTTAAGACCAAACATCTGCATGACTTATGACAGTATAACTTAGAACATATGGCAATCACATCAGCCTGATTTTCACTTTGTTTTGTGCTAAAAGCAAATGTTAACATGATGGTGTTAATATACTAACCAAAGACATTAAGCATGGGAATCATTATACTTACCAAACATCAGCTTATTAGCATTTTTTATTTTAACTTGGTAGCATGCTAAAGTTAGCAGGTAGCTCAGAGCCCTGCTGTATAGCCTCACAGAGCTGTCAGTAACAATTAGGTCAGTGTCCGCTGTGTACATTTTGTGTCTAAGGCACAACAAGGGACAAGCCAAAATTTCAAGTCACACCTGTATTTGTATCTTTGAGAAGCAGCCTCTATGTCATCTGACATGTGGTCGCTTCTTCTTTTGATCGTATTATCAGGCAAAGGCACTTTTAAAAGCCCATTTGTGGAATCTAGACATAGCATGACACCTACAATTTTACTAGCATATACCTTACCTCCTTCCCCAGACACTTTCACATAATCCAGCAAAAGGTCTTGCAGCCTCTAGTCCAAATCCAGCACTCTTTTGAAATAGGCCAAGTTATTCTCAGAAGAGATGTCTAGTTTTCCAAGTAGCCTCATTCCCTTCCATGTTACATTATCCTTCTCCTGGCAAATGAGGCATTCAAGCTTAGGGCTATTGACATCCCTGTTAAAACTGAACCCCGTAGACAGGCGGCTTTTATGGACAGACAGTGTAAAAGATGGATTTCACTTCCAGCTCTGAAAAGGGAAGCCAACACAGAAGTGCCTTAAACCTGCATTCTATGTAATGTCCACCAAGGGCCGACTCGTCCAGTTGCAGAAAAACGGCTGTATAGATGTCTATGGGGGAAAAAAGAGCCCTTGCCAACTTTCTCCGTTACCTCAGTAAAACACTTTCCAGACAACCTTATGTGCTCAGTCACTAGTTTCAGGTCATATCAAATAGAACATGAAGTTCCTTTTTTAAATTATAGTCATTCTAAGAGTCAGAAAGAAGGATTATCCAGGGAATACTAATTGTCTAAAAACTTGTCAATCATAAGTCATTAGCCAGTGAGTTTCAGATCCAGCCCTTGCTTGTCACCTCTGGTTTCAAAACACCAAGATGGGGATGGTAAAAATGGCTTCATAATGGCTTTTATATCATCTTTTATAATGTCTATCCTGCTGTAATAATAACATTTCTTTTTTTTTAAGTGGTGGGTTGTTTGCCCTGGTACAGTAGGTAGTTTTGGTTTGCGTGATTGGTTTTTCCAAATTAACCTCTCTGCTGAGGAAATGAGTACATACAAACTACTAATCCAGCAAATTAATTTTTGCGCAGTTGAATATTGCAATAATAATGTATGGTTTTCGTATAATCCCACAGCACACCCGGACTTGCCTCATGACACATTAATTTGGGAACCTCTGTATTATATTTATAAGCCACATGCAACATACCATTGACTAAAGACACTGTGCTTCATCCTTTGCCATGTACCTCTAAAGAATTTACCAACTGCAGGAACAAAGCTTAGGTTGCATTCCTCAGATAGCACTAGCTACCATTGCTGCATCATGCAAGCAAGAAAGCCTAGAAAACAAAAGGGGGATTGGAGTAGGCCCTGCTGTCTTCAATTAACTGAGTTTCCGTGAGGAGTGTCTGGGACTGGCTATTCAGTCTGTCAGACGGAGTCCCATCCGGCCGGGTCTCTGTGCTCCACATTCCATCCAGAGCAGAATTGTGTTCCGCCCCATTTCAGACGTAAAACGGCGGTTTGGTGCTCCATATTGGAAACATGTGAGAGGAGTGTCATAGAAAGAGCGGTGTGTCACGGCAGCTAGGGTCCACTAAAGTTCAGCACTGCACTGCCCTCTGCCAAAAACTGTACTCATTATAATAATTTCACCATGCTGACTTTGTGCACAGTCATTAAACACAAACACATGCTGCCAGTGATACTCCACCACAGTGAATGGTTTGTTTTCATGCAAACACCTCACACATGGGGCTTAGGCGCTCCGGTGTGGCGTTTCCACAGCTGGTCCTACACTAATCCACTCATCAGTTAAATTAAAGCTTACTCAGTTGTACAGTAAATGTTGATCCAGCCTACTGCAGCGCATGTCACACAAAACCAGATTGCGTAACCAAACTACAGCAATGCGCACAGGACCACACTAGCATTTTTTCCTTCTCTATAATATCTGGGATGAAGTTTTCGTGCCAGTTCAGAAGCTAGATCTTCCAAAGTCCACATTTCAAGACAGACTACATCATAATGGGCCCAAATGTCTTGGTCCCTTTTCAAAGAGTACTCAAACTGTGAGAAGCTTTTTTCTGGGTCAATCTGGAGGACACAACTGGTGTATTACTTGCTACTCATAGTATCATATAATGAATTATGCACTCATGAGTTCTTTCTTGGAGCAGCTTTGTGATCCTGATATACTCAGTGATCATGACCATAAACAGTTCCTTTAAAGCACTGAAGCATCATTAGATCTTTAAAGGAACTGTTTCATATTTGTAAATAAGAAACTAAGGACTTGAGCTGAACAGTTTTGAAGAAAAAAACGAATTTCTGAATTAAAGGATTTTTTTTTGTTTTTGGACATTTGAGATCTCGCAGAAAGTTGTGTTTGAAAACCATTTTCAATTTTACTGAAACATGTGTTTGTTGCAGTTTGGTCTGTGTTATTTAATGTACAGGCTGTTATTATATATATGACTGCCAAAATTTAAAATGCCAGGACAGAGGTCTGACTGGCACCCCAAAACAAATCAAAGAAAAATACCAAGTCAAACTGTCACACTGTCTTATTTACGCAGGCAGCTCGTGTTCACATGAAACCTCAGGTATTCTGATGTCTACCTTTATGCTGAATTGGGATGAAACAAACAATTAATCATTATTTAATAGTGGATCATTTTTTCAATGAATTTATTACTTATTATCTATAAAAATGTATCTATAAAAAACCCACACATATTAAGTTGTTTCCTAATTATCTCCGTAGCTGTACTACATACAAACTCTGCATTTTTTCCACTAAACACCTTAACTGCAATACCCATGCTACAAAAGACAAAGATGACCTCACGGTGCTGTAAAGACTTTTATGTGCTTAGATGTCACAGTTTTCGTCATTCTGACGCTGTTTTGAGCTCAGAACATTTTGTCCCAAAGGCCAATGAGCTACCATCTCAGATCTGTGGATGACTTCATACCTCATTTTAGACAATGATATATTAAAAAAAATCTACCTCATAAAAACTTTATCTTTGAGCTTTGATGGTGTTGAGGCATTTTCTCTCTGTGCAGAACTGGTATGTCTGCATGTACAGTATGTTTGTGTGTAAGAGTCAAAAGTGAAATGTGGCCATCTAGTGGTAAAATGCAAAGCTCATCTTTATCTGCAGTACTGGGGAATTGTGTGGAAGAGGGAAAACATGATTATTTTTTGCATTGCTCTTATGATGAACAGTTCAATGGAGGATGCAGAAAGCAGAAAATGTTCCTCTTTCTTTGCGCTATACACAAAGGATTGTATAGAAACCCACTGTGGCTGACTGACAGAATTAAGAATGCAAAGGACCGTAGAGAAATAAATGCATGTGTCATCAAATTTTCTATCTCACAGTCACCTATTAGCAGAAAAACACCCACATTTTACTCTCACTGCATTTCATTAAGCTGAACAGCCACAGTAGACTCATTGTAATGACACCCAGCTTCTGATTCCAGACACTATTACACAAAAGATGTAAGAAATAAACCAGCAAAGCCCAATAAAGTCAAACTGTCAACAGAGCATGTGCCTGCAGTGTGAACCCACAGTATTCAAAAACATTACCACCTCAGCTCTCTGTCCAAACCCTGGAATAAATATGAAATAAAACATTTATCATGTCTGGCGGCACGCAGAGTGAAAACAGAGCTCTGCAGAAAACTGTCAGGTCAGTGCAGGCAGCTGAAATATTTCAGTTAAATCCTGCAGCATTCAGGATTGTTTCTGGATAGAGATCTACAGTAGCAGACAACAGTGATCAACATCGAGGGAAAAAGCTGGCAGGCATCCCCTGACTGTTCAGACTGGTGCTTTCAAAAGCACTGACATTTTCAGTAAAGTTGTGCATGCATGGAAACACCTGCTCAAATAATCTCTGAATTATTCATCCTGAAACAATTAGTCTATGCACATTAGTCTGCACATGCTGGCAACTGTTGGCTTCAACAGCTCTGTATTCTCCCACCAAAACATTCAGTCTATCCTGTGTGATAAATCAGCATCAGAGCCACAAACTCACATATGGAAGCTCTGCTCTCCGGCGATGGCCCAGACCACAGCACGGCATGAAGGGGACCAGGGAGGGGAGGAACGGATGGCTGTCTCACAGAGTCCCTGTCAGGCAGCAGCATCTACTCAGCCTCGGTCCATGCCTGCAGACTTGGCCCACAGGGTTGCGGACCAGCAAAAGGCGCAGAGCAGATAATGAGGACAGGAGAGATCCTTGATGGAGGAGTGAGCAGAGGGAGCAGAGGACTGTCGTAGCCACACCAGCCCCCTACTTCTGTCCACCCCTCCCCACGTGTGCACCTATTTCCCCCCTTACTCAGAAACTCTGGAGATTCAAAAAGTCAGATTCAGATACTCCTCCCTCCTCTTCCTCATTTTCTACCCATCTCCAGACTGTTGCAGCAGAGTGTCCGTCTGAGTTTACCCCACCCCAAAATCTGTACACGCTCTGGCAGATCCTCTGTGCTGCCAAATCCTCTGCAGCGCTGCTGTGCTGTGGCAGAGACTTACAGTTGCAGGCTGGCACAAAGGTTCAGCTACTAGTGGATTTAGACCCACTCATCATCACACACAAGTTCCTTCTCAGCATGGGGAGGAGGTGGAGTTCTGAGTGTCCTTTATTGACCGCTGTCCCTTGCTTCCTAATGGAGGACACCGCCTCTATATTCCCTGCCCCTCCTTTCATCTAGGGTTCAGTATGCTTTAAAAGCTTAGCACACACACTCTGGCTTTCTCGACTTTGAGCCTTATCTTTTTCTTAGTCAGCTTCTTTGATTCTCCACTATTTTCCTTTATTTCTTCTTGTGTTATGACTCAGTCCTCATTTGCACTGGATTACCCTTCATACTTTCTCTGTGCGGGGACAGGCACTGAGACAGCGACTGGTTGCTGAAGAGACTGCACTGTGCTTTTAATGTTACAGAATCAGTGTGTGTGTCTCGTGCTGCGAGCAGAGTAGCAGCACACTGCTGCCTGTGGTGCAGAGGGAAGTCACTCGCACAGTTCAGTTGTGCTGGAGTGCTTGTGTGACCGCAGGGCTGGCGTGATTGTTTCTTTCCTCTGTCTCATCTCACACCTCCTCTCCACTCTTGTCCTTCCCCACTGCGTTCAGGTGATTGAGTCCAGAAGGACACGCAGCCTCACTGCTGCATCGTAACTGCTGTGTCAGCCATAAATGCACATACTCTCTTCATGTCACAGGACACATGTGGTGGGGATGCAGAAGTATCGCGTAAATACACAGCATGACTGTGGATGTGCTTTTGCATCTCAACTCGCAACAAGGGCAACTGGGTACACAGCATGAGACTGACCAGTTTGCAGCTCTGAACCTTTCCAGCAGTGATTTCAGTTAAAATATCAAGGAAATGTATTTTGCAAAAGGTGTAGGAAATATAGTTTTAAGAGCATTAACGGCAAAAATTCCCTGAAAATACACAAATTTACAACAGAAGCTAAAAAAGTTGTAGTGTAGTAAAAACAATATAGCTTTCAATAAATCTAAAATACATAATTTAATTTGGGTAATTTTAAACATAAAGCCCTTTTGAACCAAATTCTGTATTTATAGATGACAGTGGCCAGTAACTATCTGTTGTCTGTCATTCATTTTGCACTGGCAAAATTTTAAAGGGTAATGTGATGAAAAGCCAGACACCCTTTAAAACTGTTTTTTTCCCCCCTTTCTCTGGTGATCACTCTCAAATTGTTAATATTTCTGTCAGTATCTGATAACTTAAAATTTGGTAATACAGTTCGTAATATTTTCACATGGATAGGAGTTGCAGGAGTAACATTTAGTTCGTCCAACTAAACTATTACCTAAAAGAAACTGACTAGGACTATACCTTAACAGAATCAGAAATACTTTACTGTAAATATAAAAATTAGATCCCATCCATTTTCTTCCACTTATCCAATTCAGGGTTGCCAGGGGGCTTCTAGCTGTCATAGGGGAAAACGTGGGGCACACCCAGTCTATCGCAGGGCTACCACTGAGAGAAAGACAAGCATTCATGCTTATATCCACACCTATACCCATTTTAGAGTCACCACTTACCCTAACATGCATGTCTTTGGGCTGTGAGAGGAAGCCAGACAGAACCAGCTGGCCAGTGGATTTGAACCCAGGACCTTCTTGCTGTGAGGGGACAGTGCTAAGCACCACTCCACCCCTGATCATGTTAGTGTTAAAAGATGGCACTTACCATTGTTTCCAAAGGCACAAGTATAACTTCAGCTTAAGTATTTCCCCTTATTGTCACCTTTCTTTAACTTTTTTTTTAGGCCTCATGTATAGTGTGCTCCATTCTTACATTGTGCAGAGCTGATTTTGATGTGGAAGACATCATCGCTCACTCTCAGTGTTGTTCCTCTGGCTGAGGTGGGACAGGCTGCAGTTTGTCAGTAGAATAACAACATGATTTCTGCTGTCAGAAAGTGCTACGTCAAGATAAAGACAAACTCACTTTTCTGTCTCCATGAATCACAAGTCATTTTCCAGACAACTACAGCTTATGAAAATAAAATACCAAGTTTTTTGAGATTTTAAAAGATTTAAAAAAAGAGGTACTTAAAGTTAGATATAATTAAGTCTGACAGGGCATTTTGCAACAATTTCAGGCTTAATTAGGCCCAGGTCAGTCTTTTATCTGCTGTTTTACTGAGGAGAAATGTTGAGTAAATATGTAAGCCATCAAAACAAGTTTTAATTTTGGGATGTTTGAGGTGGAGTTTTGGATCTTAAATAAAGTACAGTACAGTTAATGTGAGGTACAAGTATATCACTTTTTTGTGTAACATGCTTATTAGACTTTTGCAGATTTCGTTGAGAACTTCGATACCAACAGATTTGCACACTTAGTAAGTGGCAGCTAGTAGTCAGTTAGAATAATTAGCTCTCCTGGCTCTGTCCAAAGGTATCAAAATCCACCTATAGACTAGTTGTTTTTTTCTTAGACATCCAGTTTTGTATAGTATGAACAAACAAAATGTATTCTGATTGGTGAGCTTTAGAGGGACTGGTACTTATTTCTTCCTGTTTCCAGTCTTTATAACTTTCAGCAAGGAAGTGAAAAAGAGCATTTTCTAAACTTTAAAAGTTTTGAAATCTAAGTATAAAACGATGCTGTTTTCATGAATACAAAGAGTGTTTCTCTATACAAGGACCATG